>CAJPEV010000672.1:0-100873 GCA_905338385.1 Darwinula stevensoni | reverse complement strand
GGTCCCACGCGGCGGACATGCAAAAATAGGCTGGTCGTCAACGTGATAAGGGAGCGAGGTGCAACGACATATGATGGGCGACCCTGATCTCGCTTCGTTGTTCTCAGACTCGCGCTTAATTTCGTTTTAACGTTTTCTTTTCTCCCGACGTAGAACCATTAACATACCAACAGAAACTGATTACACAGACTATGGGGAGGATGGAGACGTATGCATACCCTTAAGTCATTATTCAATTTAAAAAATGAATTTGTTAAGTATGCAATTCACGTGCTTAAAGGTCACGTTCAACGACAAGGTCTCTGTAAAATGTCAATTCTTTATGCATCAAACCATTGCAGACAAAAGAAGTAGCTTGACTTGTGCAGTCAGTACTTAAATAACAAAAATAAAACAGAAAAAGTCTGATGAAGTCGTGTGAAAACAACTTATGAAAGGCTTTTCCCTTTCCTCAGGAGGTTAAAATACTGGGAGTGGTCATACACACGTATATTTTTGGAAACATTTATGACTAACAAAATTATTTTATCGGAGATATCCGATGAAATTATTTCGTGCTTTTTCCAGTTCACGTCTATCAAAAACTACGAACGAGATGGGCAGCGGATCCATATGCCTGATGCTCAAGTTTCGCGCGATGTTGACTAATTCTCTTTGGGATAGGCTTTGGAGCGAAGCATTGAATGAGATTTCATTAGGATCTTCAACGGAGTGACATTGATGATATGGTTAAAGTAAAAGAGGGACGACGTCGACGAAACCAAACAGCTGGACAAAATATCGACAAGACAAAAGTTTGCATGATTCACGTCGCATATGAAACTGTTTTGCTGTGGAAACCCAACAACCCTGTCCCTCTGCAAAGTAATGCTACTCCACGGTTATATGGATCGGATCGGCGGGTTGGACGAGAGGAAGCAGGAAGCCGAGCGGGAAGATGAGGCCGCATCTCACCGTTGTAGACTTTGAGCCCCGTGATGGCGCAGTTCTCCGGGATGTAATCGCCACTCTGCAAGGCCTCGATCCGACTCTCCTCGTCGGGCCAGACGTAGTCCACGAACGTCCATTCGTGCACGACCTCCGGCTGGGGCTGGGCGGACGGCGAGCCCACGAGGAACGACGAGACGAGGAGCGCGAAGGAGGCACCCATCGGGGACATTTTCACCGTGTGGCCTCGGGCAAACGGCCGCGCGGAAATGGAGTCCGATATGGGCGAGATGCACCTGGGGCTTTCCCACGCTGGGTCGAAGCGTTCGGAAAAACATTTCATTTCGTCTTCCCGGTGGATCGGACGAATAGAATCGAGCACCTCAGTCGAGATATGTATCCATCCCACAGAATTTAAACATTAAGAAACTGAGTATTTCTAAGGTAAAGTTCCATGAGTGAAATTCTCCATGAAAAAAGTCCATTGATGATCACTTGAGAGTGAAAATTCATCTCATTTCGTTTCTCCTTCCGAACATCTTTTGCTCCTTGATTCATGAATCTATTTTCATGAAAAACGATGAATTTCCTTTAAATCGTAGGTTGAATTATGGAAGTGGATGAACGTAAATAAATCAAGCAAATTTTCGTCAAGAAGTTCCCCATGAACGCGTTGTGCAACGTTGCCGGTGTCGCCGATTCAAATGCAGCCTCAATCCTAGTTGTCAGATCCTGCAAGTCGCGAACCTTGCTTCTGCGAACCTAGAGCTTGATGAATCTCCGCAAAAAGCCCATCTGTGCCAGTTCCAAACGATCATGACCTGTCCCGGCTTCGGCGTATCAACCGCTCCGGAAATCGAAAATTGCAGAACTGCTCCGTGAAGTTAGCATGCAATTTAAAAGAAACGTATAGTTGTTCATCAAAGTAGTAATGGACTTCATGGACACCACTGTAGAGTATGGATGGATGGATATCAGACTACTTCGATCTCGGAGATCACGGGATCGTCACTCACTGGAACGGAAACAAATATTATTTGAGAAAGAAGATATCATTGTAGCGGAAATATATATTATCTGAAGCCTTGTTTCCATGATCTTTTATTTCCCGAAATGTCATATATAGGACTGCAATTTTCTCATGAATACTTGTAATAATATGTACATTTTAAGAGGGATGAGAACGCGTACACGTGCGTGATCGAAAAATAATTTCGGTAGATCATTCAGGAGTCGTTTCCATTTCAATACAATTCATAATAACTGGTGGATGGGAAGATTTCGAAAAGTGTTTCCGAATTCGTAATGCATAGAATAATTTGTATTTCGTGAGTTGGTCGCAAAGGGAAATAAACATATTACCTCAATTCAACATTTGGCAAGCATAGATGAAATCATTGATTTCATAATTTTTCAAAATTTCCCATTTCCTTCCATCAAAAATTTCCACTGAAGAATTTTCTCTTCCTCCAACAGCATACAGATGTCGGTTCCACGATATCAGTCCGTGATGAAAGCGTCCTTCCTCCATGCTTCGCCCCTGCAGCCACGAATTCATTCTTCTGTCATACACGAACGTCTCTCTCTTATTGTAATGTCCCCCAGCCAAGACAAGGTCATCTTCTCGTGGTGAGACGGCATGGTGATATCTTTCTTGAGGCAGTTGAGCCAACTCTTCCCATCGGGACGTGCGCACATCCAAACGCTCATGCTTAGTATAATTCTGGCATCCTCCAATGACGTGGAGGCAGGAGTCGTGNACGGAGTATATAGGAAATATGTGGATATTCCTCAACATGCACGGTTTGGAAAGCCAGCGCGTTGGACGATGATGAATCGCTGCTGGTAAATACTCCCCTTTCATTTCGTAAGGGTTGAGGGGGTCGGTTCGCGAATGAGTTTAGCCATACGGTGTGGCATGCATTAAATCCGTTTCAGCTAAACCAATCTGATCTCACGACGGTCCCTTGAGGGAAGGGGTATGACACATTGAGGACAAGAGAAACTAATTCGATTCCTTCGCGAGGCAATCGCGATGGAGGGGAGACTCATCATTCTTTCTGAGTATTACTTGGTTCTGAGATGTCATAATGATTCCACGATGCCACCGAAATCGCCTTCTTTGCCGTCATCTCGCATGATTTGCAGGAACCTTGATTAAACGAATTCGTTTGCCAACGGACTCTAATCCTTCGAAGGGAAAGAAAGCCGGAAATAGGGGAGATAGATATCTGGTGGGATGGGGGAGTGCCAAATTTGCGTGGGAGGGGGGTGTGTCAAGGTCGACCAGTGCATGGAAGGAGGAAAGGAAGGGTATAAAAGCTGTTCCGAGCAGAAATCCTGAGTAGTCCCGACGTGGTCTCCTCCATCACCGGTTGACATCGACTTCATCACGAACGAACGGTAAGTCCTCGGCTATGGTCATTGTGAGGGTCGAGAATATTGGTTGGGTGCATGGACTTGTTGCGCATTTCCGATGTGCAATTTTGACCAGTGGTTTGAAATGTTGCAGGGAAGACCGGTGGTGACGAGAACAAGTGCAAAATTTCTCCTTGAAGACATCTATAGCGAGCGCCATCTCGGTTGGGTTTACCGAACCAAGGACCCCGTTTGTTGCGACATCACTGGAGGGAATGACGAACAGAGCAACATTGAGGAAGACGCTGATCGAAGCGAGCGCTCTCACTAGCCGCTTCCGACAAACATAGCGATGAGCTCGGCAGAATGGGTGGAATCATCCACCTGTCAGACGATCAGAATCCGACTAGAGCTTCCAGTGTGAGTACTGACCAGGGTCGGACAGTCCTACCAGATTTCGGCAGAAATTCTCGAGGACCCCTGGTCGCTAGACCAACCCTATGACTGGCTATTGCCGTCCGCTTGACCGTCTCTGTGTCTGCCTGTCTGAGTAGGACTGCTCAAAGATTGACTGTCGAAAAATAAATATATCCATCCTATGGGGAAAGCAGCTGTTGAAACTAGAAAAAAAAAATTGAAATTTATTTCGATATTCAAAGGAGACGGACGACATCGAGAAAGTTCAGGTGTCGCAAGCAGCGATGAACCCTCGAATCACCCGAGGTATGTCCCGTGCAGTGCACACTGGCAAAGAAAAGGAATTTCCGACTTGCAGGGAAAATCCAGGAACTAGGAGCGAAGGCCATGCGTTAGAGGTGGGTGAAATGAAGATGTTCCCGGCGGTGCTGAACCCCGCTACTCCGACTCTGCGCCGGCCCGAAATGGCCTCTATGTCATCCCCGTTCCCGGAAAGATTCGGATGAAACACGTGCTTTTTCTGCAGTATTGTCTCATCTGTGTCGAGATGAGAGTGTCGCGGATCAGGTAGCCTTGAATGCGTTGTGCAACGTTGCCGGTGTCGCCGATTCAGATGCAGCATAAATCCTACTTGGCAGATCCTGCAAAGTCGCGAACCTTGCTTCAGCAAACCTAAAACCTGATAAATCTCCGCAAAAAAAAGCCCATCGGTGCCAGTTCCAACGACCATTGCCGGTCCCAGCCTCGGCGTATCAACCGCTCCGGAAATCGATTTTATTTCTTCGCCGGCGCTGTCGGCGTGGTGCGTTATTCGGTTGTCTGTCCACCTTTCCACTATTGCAGAACTGTTCCGTGAAGTTAGCATACAATTTAAAAGAAACGTATGGTTTTTCATCAAAGTAGTTAGGGATTTTATGGACGGGTGGATATTAGATTACTTCGATCTCGGAGATCACGGGATCGTCACTCGCTGAAACGGGGAAAAAAAAATTATCTGAAATAGAAAATATCATTGTAGCGGAAAAAGATATTATCTGAAGCCTTGTTTCCATGATCATTTATTTTTCCGAAATGTCATATATAGGACTGGAATTTTCTCATGAGTATTTGTAATAATATACATATAAAGAGGGATGAGAACGTGTACACGTGCGTGATCGAAAAATAATTTCGGTAGATCATTCAGGAGTCGTTTCCATTTCAATACAATTCATAATAACTGGTGGATGGGAAGATTTCGAAAAGTGTTTCCGAATTCGTAATGCATAGAATACTTTGTATTTCGTGAGTTGGTCGCGAAGGGAAATAAACATATTACCTCAATTCATCATTTGGCAAGCATAGATGAAATCATTGATTTCATACTCTTTCAAAATTTCCCATTTCCATCCATCAAAAACTTCCACTGAAGAATTTTCTCTTCCTCCAACAGCATACAGATGTCGGTTCCACGATATCAGTCCGTGATGAAAGCGTCCTTCCTCCATGCTTCGCCCCTGCAGCCACGAATTCCTTCTTCTGTCATACACGAACGTCTCTCTCTTATTGTAATGTCCCCCAGCCAAGACAAGGTCATCTTCTCGTGGTGAGACGGCATGGTGATATCTTTCTTGAGGCAGTTGAGCCAACTCTTCCCATCGGGACGTGCGCACATCCAAACGCTCATGCTTAGTATAATTCTGGCATCCTCCAATGACGTGGAGGCAGGAGTCGTGATAACACGCGCCTGCGCCCCATCGCTCATACCTCATGTGACTGAGCGGTACCCATCCCATTGATTCCACCGAAAAGCGAAGTACGCTTTTCTGAATTTCATTCTTTTGATTCCTCCCACCGCAGATGAATATGGATCCGGGGGAGACGGCAGCTACCGCCCCGTGAACATACTCGGGGGGCTTTGGCCCTTCCTTCCATTCTCTGTTCTCGACGTCGAATATCTTCATCTTTCCCTTCTCCGTCACGTACAGTTTTCTTTTCGTTCCTGCAAAGGCACTATCATAATTTAAAGGATTGTACGTGATTTCTTCCAAGTCCCAATTATTCGGTGTCATGCGATACAATCTCCCGTCGCCGTTCATGCACCAAAATGTCGATGGCGGTCTGCTTTTCTCTTTCGGGACGGCGTGGCGGTGCGTCGGAAGGTGAAAGTCGATTTCCGCTGTGATGGCCTTTTTGCACCTCTGGTCCCTCAAAATCATTGGGTCATTGAGCATCACCGTTTTCAGATATTCGTCTGGAAGGAGTGGGAGTCGGATTTTGTCCAGGAGATCCGGTAAATGAGGTTTCCGGCTCGAATCGTGATCCAGCCATTTCCGCGTCGCTTCATACGCATCCTTCTCTGAGGAAACGACCAGATCGTCTCGACCCAACAACGACGACAGAGTCTGGAATGAAATGCTCATGAATTCCCGCGTTTGCACGACCTCATCGAAACTGCTGGAAATGATTTCGGTGGCAGCTTCCCGCAAATCTTGGAATCCGTATTCCTCGCCAATTTGGAGGATACGGATGGCATTCTTAGCATCAAGGAATGCCTTTATGGCCGTGCTGATTTTTTTGCAGAGACGTTTGATCCCGAGAAAATGCGCATCTCGAAAAGTAGCCAATGCCCCTTCCTCCCCCTCGACTTCGACTTGCGTTCCGTGGATGTAATCCCAAACCGGCTTGAATCCGGCGACGGTGAATCCTTCCATCCGGATCTCTCTCTGCGAGGGATCCTTGAAATCGGTCGAGAACATCTGCCGAAAATAGGGAGAGACGGCGGCAAGGATGCCCTTGCAGGAGAAGAATTTGCGGCCTTGGATGGCGATGACGACGTCGCACCAGGAGGGTCCGGTCTCGAAGGATTCCGAGATCTCCTTCGCGAGGCCGTAATGGTCTTCCATGTCTTTTGGGATCACTATGGTTTTCTTCTTCGACGCCGGAGATGCCATTCGCGCGATGGAAGTGGACCGCGTTTCGAGGGATCTCTTCACGAAGCACTGAACGATTTCACCGATCCGAACGGAATGGGATCCCGTCAACGAAAGGAGGGTGGTACGAGTACGTTCCCTGGTACTGCCGGCCCAAAGGTTCGAGATATGATAAGGCGACCTTCGAGACCGAAAGGTTCCGAGTGCTTTTATCGAGAGAAATGCTTTACTGCGGTTTCCGGACGGTTGTGGATTGAAAAAAGCAGTCGGATGCGATTTTGCATTCTAAAGTCGTCGGTGCTCGTTACCCGCGAAAGGATTACATATAATGACGTTCTCGAGCGGCGATTATCATCTGCATCTTGCGCATTAATTTGTTCGCCGTAGAATTTATTTCCGCTTCAAATACAGGATGTGAGGCTTCAGTGGATCGGAAGAAAGGGAATTCCCTAACAAATATCAATGAACAAGAAACTGAGACGAAGGAGTCCCTAGACAACGTCGAGGTCGAGTCAGGAATCCATCGGCTATCGATAAGGAGAATTTCTCTCGTTAAGTCCCTAGTCTGTTTGCACGTGTCTTACCATTTCTCACACACGGTATTGTTCGTGTTATCGGAGGAAACACCGATGGAGGGACAACTTCACGCCCGATTCTTGTATGAAATGTGCATGTGTATGTCTGCCGTGGACGAAGGTGCTACTGTTCGTAGGACGGGTTTGGGAGAAAAAATTAAACGTTGCTAGAGCTGATTAGGAGAGTTCTGCGAATCGAATGGTTCCAAATTGTCTGGACATGAGGTCATCCACAGTATGCATTACAATCCTGGGGATACAAACGATGTGACGAGATTTAAAATGCCGTTTCCTTGATGGGAAACTGCTGCACCAAGCACCGCTGTTCTTCACGTCCGTCCGCCTTCGCCCTGCATCATTTCTGTTTGCTGAGAGAAGGAAATTCCTGAACCCATAATAACTTTTCTGGCAGTCAACCCTTCTCTTCCACAAGGCTTCCAGGAAAGGAGAACAATATTTTTTGCCAATTCCATGCATGCAACAAAATGGACTTTTATTTTCCACTCTCTCCATGATCCCCAATGATTTGCGACTCCACGAATTAAATTTCATAACGTGAACGGTGACAATAACATAGATTTTTAAATTTTAACTTCGCACCATGAAAAACCGTGATGAAGCAATGCTTCACATGGAAACAATTCCGATCTGTCCGGAAATACCGCTGTTCCATATCTTCTCCATCGGTTTTTTTTTTCTAAACTCACATGCAAATTCCTCTTCAAAACTTCCCTGTAATCTTCAACGGAAGCGTTTTGCCATTGCAGATATACCGAGTGGTATGCGATGATGAAGCATTCCATTGCCATTGGGGATACTTCATCTTCATACCATGCTGACCGTACAATGCTGGCAGTTTTCCGAAATTCCGTGAATCGCGATCCTTTGTACCAAATTTGACTTGACATACGAAGCGACATCTTTCCAATGAAATAATGAGCGCTAGGGATAATATGTTCCTGGGAAGGATAGTTCCATATCCCGTATCTTTTTAGTGAATCTGGTGACTCACGATGTTTTTCTCTCGCTTTTCATTTTAAAAGGTCAGCATGGTATGGAGATGATGTATCCCCCTTCATGATGGGCAAGGATTCTGAAGAAGTGTGAAGAGGCAAGTCAGGCGCCTTAGGTGTTGCCCAGATTATATTGGTGAAATGGACTAAGTTAAAGACTGAAGCGAGGAAGCCCATGAAGGCTGGAAGGAGTCAGATGCTCTATGGATTCCAAGTTAACGGACGTGCTTCAAGGCACTACCTTCCCCTCCTTGTTTCAGAGTCGGTCGTGTTTATTTGCAGCTAGATCTAAAACAATAAAAATATATATATATGCGAACGTGCTCGAGAGAGTTGGGGTTGACTTTCCATGAACGTGAAACGAATGAGGGACAGGCTTCGGAAAATGGCTATTGATTTCTGCACACGGTTCGGTGAAAATTTGGTCGGAAACGCGACGAGGGGTTTTGGACAGATACCCGCTGGGAAATGCCCTGGGAATTCGGACTATTGGCCGAGAAACCCTACTTGGGACGTTGAACAGGTGCCCGAGGGAACAAGCCCTGGGATTTTGGACGATTGGCCGAGAAACCCAGTCTGGGACATTGGACGATGACCTTGATAGGAATGCGTAACGCGTATGCCAATGCTGTCAAAAACCGGAACATAATTTTGAAAAAATTTAGTGACGCAAAGCCAGAGTTGCGGATAAATTGGCGTGTTGTTCTCAATGCAAGAAATAGGAGATACGGACAAATGTGGAGAAGGCTACGGAACAATTGGAAATAAAAGAATACATTTTCCCTCATTCCGACGGATATGGACGGATGAAACGTATGGCCTCAGGTTGAGGCCAGAATACCACAAAATTGAAACTGGTCTGGATTTTCCGCGACGTCTGCCAAATTTATTCCTAAGCTGGGTCATTTTATCTTGCATTCCTTCATCATATGCATATTCACCCAGACAAAGAAAAAATATTCAAATGGTCACTGACATTTTCTTCCAATTCCTAAAATTCGAATTTTCGAAACCGAAATTAAACCTGTTAATAAAAAATTTCTCGAAATTCGCTCTTGCCATTTAATGGGCGCATGCGCAGTGGATGCTGCGAAATTATTGTCTTGCCGCAACCCCGAGCCATTGTCGATTCAACCTTGACTGAACAGCGTAGACGTTGCGACTTCGATGCCGTGACGACGTTGTGACAACGATAACGATAAGTTAACGACGATAGTAGGGTTGTCAGATGTCATTCGAAGCGGTAATTGCTCGCTTCGAGGGAGGAGGGAGTGCGAAACATTATGAATCAAAGAAAAAGAGGGGAACGAACGGGTTTTAAACAAGAGGTCTGCGGTTTGTCGGGCCGTTTTGCTCCCCCTACTCCACCGAATCCTTCAGGAGCCTTTACTTCGCCTATGACAACAAGAAAGGGTTTCGGTTCCAACGTAAACGGACTGTTTCGCCCTCCGTTCAACGTGACAACATATTAAAATTACAACTTCTTTTCTCATCATTCCCAGTTAAAATTATGAATTTTCATCGCTTCCCATCCTTCGAGACCCCCAATTCCTTTTCGTGATAATTTTCAGCAATTTTCTCCTAGAGGCATTCGTGTGGGACGCGTCGTCGGGTCCTATAAAGTCGGGCCGATCGGGTCAAGTTCGAAAAAATCGATACGTGCAGGGCTCTGGTGAACTCTGGTGAACTATTATTAAGCTTGTGAGTCCGGATGTAAAACAATTATTATTATTATTGCTAGGAATTAAGTTTTTGGGGGACAGGGAAGGGTTCCCCATCGGCTCGATCGGAGATCGGGAGAAGAAGCCGATGGACCGGGGCTAGTCTCGTTGGTGGAAATGCGGTCGAATAGGGAAAAATCGGCGGAGATGGGGGCGAGGTATGAATCATTGTCGTAGGTACGAAATACCCAGGAATGGGGAGGGAAATTTCCAGGAATGGAATATGATGAAAAAAAAACAAGAAATGGAAGTGCAGTATCTGGAATCTTGAGTCTTGAGTTGGGGCTGAATGCAGCTCACTTGATGTGGCTTCTTCCTCTTTTCTCTAAGGGAGAGAATATAGGTAAGGGAGTTACGGAGTATATAGGAAATATGTGGATATTCCTCAACATGCACGGTTTGGAAAGCCAGCGCGTTGGACGATGATGAATCGCTGCTGGTAAATACTCCCCTTTCATTTCGTAAGGGTTGAGGGGGTCGGTGGACAGTCCTACCAGATTTCGGCAGAAATTCTCGAGGACCCCTGGTCGCTAGACCAACCCTATGACTGGCTATTGCCGTCCGCTTGACCGTCTCTGTGTCTGCCTGTCTGAGTAGGACTGCTCAAAGGTTGACTGTCGAAAAATAAATATATCCATCCTATGGGAAAAGCAGCTGTTGAAGCTAGAAAAAAAAAATTGAAATTTATTTCGATATTCAAAGGAGACGACGACATCGAGAAAGGTCAGGTGTCGCAAGCAGCGATGAACCCTCGAATCACCCGAGGTAATCACCCGGCGCTGTTGGCGTGGTGCGTTATTCGGTTGTCTGTCCACCTTTCCACTATTGCAGAACTGTTCCGTGAAGTTAGCACACAACTTAGAAGAAACGTATGGTTTTTCATCAAAGTAGTTAGGGATTTTATGGACGGGTGTATATTAGATTATTTCGATCTCGGCGATCACGGGATCGTCACTCGCTGAAACGGGAAAAATATTATTCGAAAAAGAGTAAAAGTAATTTGAAAAAGTAATTTTTGGTCAGACCTCGTAATTCCGCGGAAGACTGCATTCGGAAATGCCCTGGAATGAGACGCCACGAAAAGGTGAAACGTTGAAGAAGACGCAATTATACGAGGCGAGCGGTCCCACTTGCCGCTCGCGTGAACCTAGCAATGGACTGGGATGCATGGGAGCAGGGGCGAAGCTTCCACCTTCACAATCCGACTGGAGCTTGGAGCGAGTGGATTGACCTACCTTGAATTGACCCAGCTTAGGACCGACCTTCCGGATATCGCAGAAATTCCCAGGGATCTCTGGACGACTCCATGCAGGTCCGAATTGACCTCTATGTCATCCCCGTTCCAGGAAAAAGTCCAAAGAAGCGCAGGTTTTTTTCTGCCGTTTTATCTCATCTTTGTCGAGAGAAGATGGTCGCGGGTCTGATGCACTGATAGTGAAACGTGTTTACATTTTACCCAGGGTGTTTTTGAAAATAATCCTAACATTAGCAAAGAGGAAAAATGTAGATTGCTTCAGCCTAATTGGCCTCCCTGATCGTTTGAAGGCGACCCTGTCTCCCTCAGCCTCGCTAGTATCCGCGCAATGACGATGACAAAGCGATATCTCGAAACCATCAGATATGAGTGAGGATCTTCTGCTTTGTCAAGTTCTGTCTCAAACACCCTTTTTCTGCGAAACAATCGACCACTTCCCCCCCCCCCCCCCCTCTCACCTCAACTTACCAAATTAATTCATGGGATGAAAATGAGAATCGCTGCTCGGGAACGCCACTCTCTATTTAGCCCTTTCATGAGAGACGAACACTGAATATTTTAGAATGTGAAATCGCATCCAACTGCCCTTTATTCATGATGACCTTATTCGGACATCGCCCTTGATCCGGTTTCCACAAGGGGATTGTCCCTCATCTCCTGGGATTCAATTTAATTTAATTCAATTCAATCAAATCGCAAATCGCATTCGTCAGTCACAGAAATAGCAGAGAAGCGTTTCTCTCGAGAAAAACACTTGGAACCTTTCGGTCTCGAAGGTGACCTTATCGTATCTCACAGACTTGGGCCAGCAGCGCCAGAAAACTCATTAGTATCATTCTTCTTTCGTTGACGAGATCCCGTTTCC
The DNA here is from genome assembly GCA_905338385.1 of Darwinula stevensoni. NCBI lineage: Eukaryota > Metazoa > Arthropoda > Ostracoda > Podocopida > Darwinulidae > Darwinula > Darwinula stevensoni. The sequence goes on along the minus strand of CAJPEV010000672.1, from coordinate 88,830 downwards.
TCCGGATCGTTGAAATGGTTTAGAGTGTGCTTCGTGAAGCCATTTCTATGAAAATAACATTCGTGTAACGCCACTCTTTCCCTAATCCTTTTAATAGAAGTTTGAAAGTTTTGGATATGAAGACGCACCTAACTGATTTGTATTCATAATTTTTTATGGAGAACCTTATTAGGACAACATGCTTCACCCAGTTTCAACGTTCCAGTCGCAATTCTTTAAATCGTAGGAATCGATCTCGAACGGAAAACTTGATTCTTCGGTCACAGGAACAGCAGGGAAGCGTTTCACCCCTTTCTCGAAAGAGCAATGCCGATCGATCTCCAAGGGCACCTTTTCTACTTTTCTACCAAGGCCATTTCTGCCAGGTCGTGGAAACGCAGGAATTGAAAGGTATTTCGTTCCAGACGCTATCTTCGTTCTTGGATCGAGATGATTTAGTCGTTTCCTCGGAAAAGGAAGTGTATGAAGCGACGCGGAAATGGTTGGATCACGATTCCAGACGGAAACGTCATTTACCGGGATCTCCTGGACAAAATCCGGCTCCCTCTCCTGCCGTACGATTACCTGAAATCGGAGCTGCTCAGAGACCGGTTAATCATCGGAGATCCAAGGTGTAAAGGGGCCATCTCAAGTGCAAGGGCATACCACAATCCATAGCTTCGCCATGCCGTCCCTAAGGAGAAAACCAGACCGCGAACGACGCCAGTTTCGATTTGGTGCATGAGCGACGACGGTGAGATCTACCGCATCCAACCGTACACTCTTAGAAAATTCCGAGCGTTTGGGGAGTAAGAAGTGAGCACATCGTGAGCTTTTCGAATTTACTCTCTTAGTACTCACCAAATGCTTCCTCATCGTTCGTATTGAAGTGAACACCTTCAAGTTCTTCGTCAGGCCACTAGATGGAAGTAAGGGTCTCGCTTTTCACACAGTACACAAAAGATCCCTTCCCTCTTTCCCTGGAATCGTCATTCGCAGGATTGTTTAGTACCTTGCCATATGTCTCGCCTCGTCTCATTATAGGAATGAATAAACACGGACACTTCATCATATGTTATCCACATATTCAAGATATATTCATAGAGTCTAGGCCATAAATAAGCTCATAGTCCTATTCCTCTTTTGGAACTAGTAAGCTTTTATCCGCATAGGAGATCAAAAACATGCAGAGAGTGTCCGTGAACTTCAGTGAATCATATCCCAAATAAAAGAGGTAATAAGAGTCTGATATCCCGGACGCTCCACGGAACCCATAACATGTGGTCCACTCTCTGACGTGTGCTGTAATCACTACAATCAAAGGTAGGTCAACGCCTGTGCGAGAGCGAAAGCGGCACACAGTATTTATATGAATTTTCGAAGTTGTGTGACAACCGTATCAATTTCTGATGGGAGCGATTTTACTCACAGAGGAGGAGAGAAATTTTACTTTGATGAAGATCTTTCACGTTTGAGAAGTGGAAATGGGAGGAGGATGGGCATCAGCCTTCCGGCTATCTGGAATAATCGGCGACGCCGGTCTCACCCGAATCCTTATTCATAGGCGGCGGGAAGAACAAAAGAAAGGAAATACAAAGCATTTCGCTTCTCGGTGGAAACAGGAAATTGGAAAAAAAACTCCGCGACATGGTTTACCCCCGGAGCAGCGCGGGGGCGTGTTATCACGACTCCTGCCTCCACGTCGTCCGAGGATCCACGAACTCCGACAAGCACGAGCGTCTAGATGTGCGCGCGCCCCGATGGCAAGAGTCTGCTCCGCTCCCTCAACGGAGACGGAGCCCCGCTCTCGCCACTCGAGCCGGCGACCTCATCGTCGCTGGGGGATGCGATGGCACCGAGGGAAAAGGAGAGGTCGTCGTGCACGACAGAAGAAGGAATTCGTGGCAGGAGAGGCCCAGCATGCTTAAACGACGGGAACGCCACGGACTCGTTCCCTTCAACTTGAACCTGTACGCCGTTGGAGAAGGAAATTCATAGATGGAAAAATTCCACGGAACGAAATGGGAAATCGTGAGACATCACGATTACAGCAATTTCTACTGTGCTTGCCTAATGATAAATTGAAGAAATGTGCTGCTTTCGCCCTCACGAGAAACGCGTGAGATGCAAGTCCTTTCATTTATTTTCGCATTTGAATCCCATTTTGAGTAATCAACATTCATTTCCATCCTCGCGCAATTCTAATTACTTTTTTAACATCGAGAAGATTCGTGAGTTCTCCACCAGTATTACTTTTAATCGTTCGTGCAAGTTCTTCCCCATCGGAAAATAATGAAAAATAATGTATATACAAATGCGTGAAAAAAATTCAAGAAGGAAATTATGCTCAGGTAAAAAAAAGGAGTAAGTGAATGTGGTTGTGCATGAGTTTAATATCTCTTTATTTAATGTCGTCACGGTAAGGGAGTAGAGAGCATGCGACCCCACTAGGGATAATTTACCTCAGACTTCTATTTACAGTCTCCGCCACTAGGTGTCACTAGTGAGCCCTGTCGTTTTTGAGCCGGGTCAACTTTGCGGTATGCGGCAGGGCATAGTCAATGAGGAACCGAGCCGTTGAGAGTTTCTCGCTCGATCTCTCCAGTCGGTCGCAGTAGTAGGCCGTCGTGGTGGTGGTGTCGGGAGGAAGCAGCTCGAACATGACGACAACTCTCACGTCCCACCGTACGGAGAGCATTACCTTGCGGGAGTGCAGGTCGCCCTTTGGACGGGCGGTGTTCGATGGTGGAGTGGGAGCACCAGAGGACGGCGGCCATGTCGCGAGTGGTCGTGCGGGGATGGACTTCCGCGAGTTTTGGCAGCATCGTCCAACTCCGACGGGCGTCCCGGCCTCGGCTCGTCTTCGAAGCGATCGTTTCCGGACTCGAAGCGAGCGAATCGATCGAAGCACGTCTTACTCGTTGATGACTCCTTCCCCGAACGCCTGGCACAGACGGCGATGGACGTCGGCTGCCTTCTCTCCCAGACGGAACTCATAGAAAATACATTGAAAATGCACTGAACCTGCGCGCAAGAAGGGAGACTATCTATAGACGAAGCTGGAAATTTCTAGAAAATTCGTAAGGCTTCCTAATGAGGAAAGGCGAAAACTGCAAGAACTTTCCGGCCAACCAAATACCATCCTATGCTTCCAGACTTCATGGCCACTCTGTATTTTGCTCACTCTGACCCTGGATACCTCATTTATTACTCCCAGGCGGTACTCATTTCAGTGACTAAGTCGATTTACGTTGTCGAAATGGCACATTTCTCTCGACACCTTGCGCCATTCAGAAAAATGGCGGAAAATAGGAATATTCCTTTGATGCGGGGCAGCCTGCGTAGAAAAGACAGCCATATTGAAGAACGGGTTCCCCCTCACTCGTTGGGGCGCGCTCTCCCTCCCATTTCGATTCGAGACATCCCGTTTCTGGCTGGGCGCGACGCGGTGTTGGGGGAAAGCCGGGTCCCGCGTGCGAAACGCTTCCAAGAAGGAATCGTTCCGCGAATGGTCGGTTTTGTCCGCAGTGCTCACGGGTCGAATTCGTGCCGCTGCGCTGCGGAGAACGGGGGGAACACGGCTTTCCCAGATGTTCCGGAAGATGTCAGGCGTGTTGTCGGATTATTGGTGGTAGTTCCGCTTTATGCCGCGTAGGTATGGAAAATGGAGGAATAAAAAATGAATTGAACAAGAAAGAAGGGAAAAACATTGAATGAATTGCCTTCCAATCTAAAGGGACTCACAAGTAAAGACATATAGAAAATAAAATAAGAAAATTCAGGAACAAATTTTATTGTAAATTTTGATTTTCCCGAAGAAGCTAGCGGCTTAAAATACTCTTCATCTAAGTCTCGATAGAATGGGAATGGAAATATGAAATGCTTAAGAGAATTTCGGTTACATGAAATTGCATTACTTGCTCCAGGAATTCCTTCATCGATTCTATGTTTTTTTTTTTTAAGTTATCGATCCCGGCGGCAGAGTGGCTGATGCATGAGGATTTCTTCTGATCGTAGGAATTATGATTCGTAGAAAAACTCTTGAGAACTGATGAATGTGCGGGAAAAAAAGCTTCGATTTCCAAAAATTTCAAAAATGTTTCAAAGTTTCAATCGAACAAAAAATGTCAGGGAAATGCCTTAACAAGGAAATTCAGACAAATTTTTTTTCCGACATTGCACGCGCGTCGGTAATCGAAGCGAGAAAACTAACCCGACGAGAGTCAAGGGGAACGAAGGGTCACGTGTCACCCTTCGAGGCAATATCCATCGAACCACGTGACTCAAGAGCGGGAAACTGGAGCCTCCCGCGCTCCTCCGACTGACGTTTTCAGGCGACCGCGCTTTCATCGAAAATATGGGACTAATGAGAATCGTTTCTCAAACTGATGAAACTGTTGAGCTTAACAACTGTTGTTGTTAAGCTGTTGTTAAGCCCCGAGGTGTTCCCATTTTCTTCGCCGACGCCGTCTTCAACGTCACTGAACGGGAGAAATCTTCAGACAATTTTTTTTCCGGTCGGGAGTTCGAGCATGCCCGATTATGACGTTTCTGAATTCTGCTTTAAAACGTGATTATTTAATTGTGGGACTTCACTTTTTCCACTTTGGGGCATTTTAATATAAAAGTATTTATTTAAGGATGCAGCAGCGCAAACCTTACCGCTACCCCTCGTAATAAACAAATGCTGCTAAAAGAAAAATAAATGAAATTGTACCTAAGGCTATGGACGAAATCAGCAACCTGAAAATATACAGGGTTGTGCAAAATTTCCCGCACACAATGAAAAAATATATTTTTTCATTAATCAACGGATTGTCAGCGATTCTGATGCAGAAATTGATTCATTTATCTTTTTCCGTGTACATGATTATTCAACTGACAAACCAAGGTTTTATCAAAACTTTAAATTCATGACTAAAAGAAGAAAGAAAGAATTGTACGAGAAATTTTGCACAACCATGTACCTGCACAAGGCCACCAAGGACGGTTGATAGGACCATTTCGTTCGTACTCGACACAGTCTGCATGCTGACTCAATGTTGATAATATGCTGACGATTCTGCGAGGGCGTTCAGTCGATAGTCAATATTACATCGGCGCATGTCGGGGGAGACATCTGACGTTCGAACGAAGAAGGATTCCTGAACCCGATGTGAGATGGCGCGAAATCGGTAACGCGGGAAGTGACGTCATATTTGCCAGTGGCATGCGTCCCTAGTACTTCTGGAACGGTACTTGATATTTTCTCCGAAGACAGCACCGGAGAAGGTATTGGAATTCTTGGATGCATTCGACGAAAGAGTACCATCGGGGATTCTGGCCCGGTGAACGGAGGGAACAAAGTTCACGTGGTCACGTGACTCCATGAAGACTCCCTCGTGGATTAGCGAAAAATATTCCTATACTAATCTCAGCGTCTTTTTTCCTTCCCTGAGGTCGTCGATTTTATCTTCTCGGTTTGGACTGCATGTCTGGTTGGGATCGCGATGATGAGCAATATGGAAAGCGCGCGGATCATTTTGCAAACAATATGCGCGCGTGAACTCAAGGTAGGCAGGTACAAAAGTGGATAGGGAACCCGGCGACTCGGATGGAGAACATAACAGGTGATGGCGCACATTGCATTCTGGAGGGAATCATCTCGATGAAATATTTTGTCAGGGATCGGCACAACGGCATTCATGTGCTGTGATGCTTCGAGGAAATTCCCGGATTCTCCACTACAGGTCTAATTGACCCTTTAGGTCCAGGATACAGGTTCATTTGAACAAGAAAGGTGGGGACAGCCCATAATATTTTTTTTTGTAACACACCAGGTTAAAATGGAACTCTATATGCACGTGCTACCATAGGATACCATGCTGAAATTCAACCTTATGGAAAATCCGCATGCTGGAACACCCCAAATTGAAGTAGTCATTTTAGATTGATCGCTAAAAGTGTATGATCCAGTTGGACTCTAGGAAATAAAAAAGTCACGTAAAACCATCAGACTGTACCTTCCGTTATTCTATGATTTGAAACCTTATGAATACAGCAAGTACATATAATGCAAAAATAAATGGAAAATAAATACTTTTTTTTCACTTAATATAGACTTTCAGGCAATGCCTCTGATTGAGTCACAAAATGGACTCCCGTGTCTCCAGACAACATTCAGCCTTGATTTTCTCAAAAGGTAAATCGGCAGGAATGCGTTCGAAAGACACATGAGGGTCGCTTCTAGCAAAAAGTACATTCAAAGACTGGGAAAGCCTCCGCCTTCTCCACAGAGCAGCAGGCGACACCGTACTTGCCAGGTCCCTGGCGCCGCGTTTTCACCCCACTCGGGCGAAGCGCAGGGAGTCGGGTGTACTGCGACAGCCGGAATGGGTCGATTTGGTTTGGGCGGAATAGAGAGCCGCGCGGCGATTTAGAGTTGTTTCTGGGAATTCTCTTCGATTCTAACGTTATCTTTCGCGTAGAATATCTATCTCCTCATCGCCAGTCACGCACAAAGGCCTAAACAGTCAATAACATTCAATAAGTATATAAGATATTACATTTTTCTTTGAATTTCGAGACATTATAGAGTACCTAACCGATAGCAACTACCAGTGATCAAAACTCACGGTATTTACCATACTTCTCAATATTCAATTATAAGACTAGTCGGTATTTCAGAGACACACCTACTCCTAGGATGTGCGATTCTCAATGAAACAATATGCTTGCGATATGCATAGGTATTTTTCGGTGTAAGTGCTTCCTCCTTCATGCATGTGAATGTGCATGTCAGAGTTGAGCGAAACAAGCAGCACCAGAATGGTTGCAGTCGCTATTGACTCTCAATGCTGCATTGAAGCCGAATGTTTGGATGGACCGAGAAAATAATCTCGTGTGACTTCAAAACACAAATACTTTTTTACTGAGCAGAAATCCAAGAGCAATCAGAGACGGAGCTGTTTGAAGCATGTGAAAAGGAACAGAAGGGAGGGAAGGGGAAAGGGTGAAAAGGTGAAAGCAGAGTTTAACATGTTGTTGCAGAGATTCTCCACACAGAGGCATTTTTTTGTTCCTGTTTCCCATTGCAACTCAGGAATGTCATCTTGGTAGCATCCCGGACGGTTGCTCTCCCAGCGAAAACATCCAGCCTCAAAGAGCTCACCTGCCAGAAAAGTAAGATCCCAATTATTAGATAGTTTTTTACTTGGACTGTAATAGGGGTCACTCTTGGTCGATGCACAGTATGAAAATTAGCCTATATTCCTGGTCAAAATTAACAATAAAATTTTCTGGTATGATTCTGATACACTACCCCAAAATCACCAAATAACCGAACTTCAGGAATGAGGCGAATACTATAAAGAATGCTGCTGCCGTGTTCTAGATAGAACTGTGCAAACTCAACGAAAATCTGACTATCCCTCCCCTCGTCTCTCATTTGTGACATCACTGCTTCAACTTTCTCTAAGATGCTACTACTATTCGACCTGATTTGGGATTATCTTTGAAACCTGCCATCGCCAACCGTAAAATATAGCAATACTGAATGCTAGGCTATAAGCATCATCGCAGTCTTCTAGCACCGTTTACATCTCATCATGGTAGTCCTATATAAACCTCGTGCGAGGTCGTAGAAGATTATGACTTGGAGATCTTCTCTTCCCAGGACTGGAGCTGATGCTATAAATTTTCCAGCATGCAACATACGAATTTAATGGATTTCCTCTCCAATTTTTCTATATGGGAAATATTTTTTTATATTTGGTTTACATCCTTTAGGACCTTGGGGAAAAAATCAATTTTCAGATGTATGCATCGGGGGCATACTTTTTGGGTATGACGTTTTTGAAGTATTTATTTTGTCCTAGTGAACCAGGCAGAAATAGAAAGAAAACATTTTGCACACACATAACTCATGTGATGTTAAGTTCAAGAAAAACTCAGCTTTTGTGGTGCAACCCCTCAGAGCGTCGATTTTGGGTGGGTCAGCTTTTCCAAACATTTTTTCACCAGCAAAAGAGGAAAAGTGTAATGTGGAAAATTGGTGGGCATGTACAGGGTCTTGCATAACCTTTGGCTAGGGGGCTTCACATTCAAATACAACAGTTGTAAGTTCTATACCAATTTAAACCTTTATTAAAACAGAATACAATAATGCATCAGTATTTTGTATGAGTGCAATTGGCTTCACGTACAGCCCTCATATATATTAAAGGTATAATTTCAACAAATCTTCAAAAATGTGTTTCATTTTCCATTTCATGAATTTTGGAAGTTTTGCAGAACAACCGTTTCAGAATTTCGGTCAGAACGAAGCTCACTAATCATAATATTTTCTATTTTTTCCTTAAAGAAAAAAATAGAATCTCTTTCCTGATTTGGTATCGTCGTCTGACTAGCTTACCACACCAATTTGAAGTGATTTTTGCAACTCAATCGCAGCTTTCTTTCCTATTCTTCTCCCACCGTTCTCCATCACGATGTTTTTGCTCACTTCAGACAATTTTTTCCGGCCTGCCGTCATCCAATTTCGTTAAACAAGATTCCTATCCTTTGTTCCTGTTGTCAGTGTCAATCTCTGAATTTGAGTCAATGGTGAGATATTCACTTTCAATTGATAAACGTTCCGCCTGCTTTTCTCGCTTCCCGATAGGTGTATGCTCGATTGGGATCTATCACACTTGCCTTTCGTCATTGTCAACCACTCCAGCGATTATAATTTTTAATGACACATATGAAATGAGAATACACTTAGCTTTTAAAATATACATAATACTAAATTTTTAAACACTTCATAAGTGCTGTCCCCCCCTAACAAAAAGGTTATGGAAGACCTTGCAGTTCTACGAGTTCTGATTTCAGTAAAAAGTCTACTTCTTTGCACAAGCATCATGGGCAGCTTTTCCGTAAGAGGCGCATTTTCCCGAATATTTATTCATCCAACGAAACAGAGAGCGATAGAAATATTAAACTTGGTGCAGAAGTACCTGATGGGTAGCTAAGTAAAATGGGTGAGAAAAATCCTATTTTGGAAATATGTCCCCACAAGGCGGATTGTGGAAGGGAAGTACTTCAAAATATATTTTCAAATTATATATTTTCAATATTTTCTACGAAGGCGAAAAAGGGCACACAAAAATATTTGACGTTAGGTCCGCAAGAATTCATCTGAGGAATGTCTTCGATAAAAATCTCGGCAACTTTTATGGGTTAATGATTTAATCACAATCCTTGATATTGAAGCATCGAAAGCGCGACCACGAGTTTGTCTGCCCGAAGGGCAAAAAAGCTAGCTAGTTTGTATGTATCTGCATATTCATCGATGCGATGAATATGCAGATACATACAAAATACAGACGGTCAGCTAATTTACTAAGTTCTACATCAAAAGCTTGAAATTTTATTCTCATTATATTTTTTCTTCTTAAAAGAGCACATCATGAAAGGAGCAGGAAAGCCCTCGGGCTAAAACTCACCAAACAGGCATAAGTTCGCTCCATTATCTTTCCAAACGTTATAACAGTACATATCAGTCGTGTTTGACGTATCCGGGAGGCAATCAACTTTATCCCACATTTGCACGTCCTTGCACTGCTCACGACTGGTACACTTGTGACAAGTCAAAGCACTCCCAGATCCTTAAAATACAATTGAGGAACACTGCAGTTGCATGGAACATTCTCGCATCACATCCAAGGAAATGTCAGAATAGGAGGGTTTTATAGACTCACCAATAAGGGCTATAAGGCCGAGTAGTCCAAAGGAATTCATTGTCGATCTGCTGAAGAAAGGATTAAAGTACACGTTCGAGGGGACAATTTTAAATGCTACTAATTTGCATAAGCTCTCATTTCAATAATTGACTACCGATTTGAATGGGTAATAGCTCAAATTAGGGATGGAGCTCTTCAATTTTTTCATTGATATCAAAATATATATACTGGAATAATGCTAAAATGAGTTTTAGATGTCTTCCGTTTTGATTTCGGCATTCCCACAGACGAGCAGTGAAGTTGTCGATAACTCTCTTGAGTGCGTCTAGAGTTATCTGGACCACCTCAAGCTGGATATTGGTCTTCAGCTCTTCTCGAGTATCAGACTTAGGGGTATAGACTCTGTCATTGAGGAGACCCCATAATATTGAATAAATAGTCAATGATTTAAATAGGGACTGTACATGGATTTGAGCTAATGTAAGAAACCTGGTACATGAAGGACGGTGCGAGACCTTTTCGCACGCGCGAGGTGCTTGAGTTCCTCAACGAACATTCCGACGATAGAGTTATTACCATGGGTTAGAGCAAGGGATCTGGAAAGGGAATCGACGGGTCTCCTTATACCCTGAACCCCAATCCACGCAATAATTTCTGCATTAAAGACAGAGCTCCTTAGAGATCCCGATAAACATGAAAGAGCTCTAAGAGGCCATTCAGAGTGTTATTTTTAAGATTTTCTAAGAAGCTCTCCACGCTGTCACCCAGAATTTCGTTGTTTGACTGTCACGTGGTTGCAAGCGAGGGAACCCACACCAACCTGTATTTTCCATCACCTTCAGTTTAATATGCTGTTTGAGTTTGGTTTCTATATTTTGTAGATTTCGAGAAGTACATTTTTCTTATGTCAAATGATGGGCGTTCCGCCCATTATTTGACACCCTGTAGGAATAATCACTGATTTTAACAAAAAGACTGACATCGACTGCTCCCGTCTTTCCGCTACCCAAAACCCCTGAGGGTACTTTCTCTCATATACATTCTACTAGTACAGTACTGTATGTAGCAGCAGTTCGTCAGGAAATGTTAGGCATATATTGTGATTAAACTAAGAAACGTGAATCATAAGCCCAGCGCCATCTGATTTCCTTCACCTTCCATGTCCTCGATATAATTGGGTGAAGCGGTCTCATTCTCCTATTATCAGCTGCCATTTGCTGTTAGGAAAAAATGTCAGGAACTTTCCGAGTCGGTCGTCTCAGGTCTTTTTAATTCATGAAAGCGGTTCACACACCTCTCGCTTGGCAGGTCTCTATAATTCAAGAAAATATTCTGCATGGAGCCTTCTGGTTGCCGTTTACATCAGAAAAACAAAGAAAATTGACTATCATATGCCGAATGATGCCGTTCATCTCCATTAGCTGCAGCAGTGTATTCTCTAAAAACCTGAGTTGATTCATGAACTTAATTCATCTGTATACATTTAAAGAGAATAAGTTAGTCTCTACCCTCCACAGGCGCAAGAGAACTGGGAGGAAAAGAAAATGTACTTACATCCGAACCAAGGGCAGCCGTTGAATTGAGGGAAAACAGTTTTCCGAGATGCCTTGATCAACTATGACAACAGTAGTCACGAATCGCGCATTTATACCCCAATTCCCTTATCTGTGTCTTTCAACGTTGACAGTACACCCCCCAAAGAGGATAAGTACGGACTGGGCGGGGACTGGCGAGGCCGCATCACTTATTTACATTGATTAGCGCAGGAAATATATTCCTGTGAATTCGTTAGGGTTAGGAGTTAAGGAGCGTGCTTAAGAAAAGGCGATTGGGGCTGACAGGAAGGAACGTTTCACTTGTCACCCTAAGTTTAATTGACATTTCTGTAGGATCCAAACCTTCTGAAAAGCTCACGAAATTTCTTCTCTTCTTTCTTTTCTTAATTCTGCTCTTGCACTTTTTAGGCGCCTAGTACCTGGTGTTCTTTTTACTCGACATATTACATAAATTTTGGTAAGTAATTTATCCAATGCACCAGCGGTTCATCCTTTATATTGAAATTCTGCTGACAAAGTTATTTCTTCCATATCCCATTTCAAGCCTGTGGTGCTTTACAATTTTCTTGTCTTAATGTGAAAGTAGCATTTTTGGGATGTGAAAAAATACAAAATTAAAGTTAGCACAATTCATTACATGTTTCTCATTTTCATGGTATTCTTAAATGAGCACAGCTATGGTCTTCAAATTTGCACCAAGAATGCTTGTTAAACATATTTTAACATGTTGAAGTTAAATTAGAATTGACGTAAAAATTCAGATTTAATATAATATAGTATAGGGTTTCCTTTTTTATTGGCGGACCCTGTAGATTCATAAGTGCAATCCGGTTCACATCTCGGTTTATTTAATTTCTTACCATGTCAGTTTCACATGTTGAAGGAGTTCCTCTTCGGGGAAAACATTATCAATCTGATTGCTATCGCAATATTCCTGAATTCTGTAGCAGAAACTAATGAATACAATTACCCTTGCCCTCAAGGTTATGTTGGCCAATCTGATTCATTGTAGATATGGTCCCATACTCGGTCCATTTGGTTCACATAGGTTGAATTTGTATTACTTATATGAGAATTATATGTGGTGTATTGGGATTGCATGATTTATTTTATGGTAACCATAGGAAATGCTCTCACCAAAGTTAAATACTATTTTTGCAAAATAAAATATTTACTTAAAAATTGCCTAATTTAATTATCCAATAAAACAATTAAAAAATTATTAAGAAAATGTATAATTAGAGAGAAAAAAAATGATTCTGTCTCTGGGCCACATCATAAGACGCATATTGTTCTAAGATACTTCAGTCTCCAAAGCGTAAGCTGCAGTGATACATCAGAAGCTCACAATACAGATGCCTTAAAAATCAGTCGTTTTGCCCAGCCATATAATACGGATGAGATCACCTCTCAGGTAAGACTTGATAGCGAATTTTTCATTCCCAGCCTAAAGGGAAGATGCGAGAACGGGAGGCATTCGACGTCGACGTTTGGGTTTTAGTCCTTTTCCAGATGGTCTGATTGATCCTTCGGCATAAAAATTTCATGAGGTGGTTAGGAAATTCCTTAGGATCGAAGAATCCTAACATTTCTCTGAAGTGCCAAGGACTGGTTCGTCTGGTGGTTAAGGCGTGTGCATGTCTCAGAAGGACCATTAAGAGACTCATGGGTCTAGTGGTCCAAAGGTGGTTGCTGCAACGACTGAGATTTTGCCGATGAAAATCATGCGTACTAGGAGTTAAGAGAAACGGATGAATCCGAAATTTCAGTTGTCTTGGTGCAACGATCTTTGAGATATACCCATTTGACATTTGAGAGGAAAGAATAACATGACCCCTAAAACAAATGCAATATCTCCCGAACTACCTCAGCTTGAAATATGAATAATAGCCCGTTTCAAAGCGAGTAGCCAGGCATCTTTAACTTTCTGTACGGGTTCTTCCGTGCCATAATTGGAAATAAGTGACAGCTTGATACAAATTCGTTGACAGTATTCTGGTGTGTCCATAGGAAACGATGTCATTGCAACTACTGCCAATATATTAATCCTGTGTTGCTAAATTGTGAAGCTCTGACCAGTCCCTTTACCTGTCACGAATGTTGCTATTCATATTCATCTTTATTTCAACCTTATATCCAGATGTGCACACAATAGCATTGCGAAATGTACAATGTCAGGCAAAAAACTTTTTCGAGTGACTGTCTAGGATAGTTGGGTATTTTAAGAGAAGCCTGACGTGATCCAAAATATAATGAAATATAAATATAAATTTAAATGAATATATATTTCTGATTGGGACCGATTAGAGCAAAAAGTTCAGAAAGGAAAACCGGAAACTTGTCGCGATTAAGTTCTGGCTGGTGGAAGTTATGATGGAGCAAACGTCCTTTTTATGTATATCGCCCCAGCCATGGTAACATTCGCACTCCTCTGTGTGCCATTGTTTCCATGCATCGGTCTTTAATGGGTGCAGGTCCAAACAGCATGTTTATGTTAATTTTACGTAAAATGAATGTAACTTTTTTGTCCATTTTATATCATTTTTACGCAAACCATTGTCAAGAAAATGTCAACATGTTTGCAGAAATGTCACCTCTGTGATACGTAAACGGTGATATAAAATTAACGTCAACTTTACGTAAAATATACATTCCCGTTGGCATTCCAAACAGCATGTTTACATTCATTTTACGTAAGATTTATGTTAATTTTCCCTTGGCATTCATGCGTATTTAAAGAGTCAATCAGTAACATTGAAGAGAATAGATATACTGAATCTCCTATTCCCTTACGTTCTTCAGAACTCTAGGATGGTTGGATAAGTACAAGAGTACTCATCCGCACCAGTACTCAAGAGTACCAAAGTGACCTACTGCTTTCTCCTCCCGTACCGGAACCTCGGGAGGAGAAGATGATATACTGCTGGGGCTAGGATTCTACTCTTCCCTAATCCCGTGTACTGCTCTAATAAAAAGCTTAGCTTCAGCATTTAATGATTCCCTGAGTCATATATTATAAAATATGTATAATAATTTCATGTTTTCCATATATATATTCATGGATAGCATAATATAGGGAACAAGGGTTCCATCTAGTGAGGAATCTTGGTACTGCAACTTCAGGATGGTCAGCTAGAGTTTCATATGGATGGTGTGGTGTTTATTTTTCATAAACTTGATATCATGTACTTCACGTCAGATGGAGTGACGTTTAGTTGATGTAAAGTACACGTACACTTTGGGGGCATAAATAAAGGAACGTAAATTTTACGTAAACGTGATGTCATTTTCATGGCAATCCCAAGAAATTTACATTGTTTGCAAAAAATTGATATCTTGTTTATGTGAACATGCTGCTTGGGGGAGAACCCATCATTTACCAATGCTTTGTTCAACAAAGCTGAATTTGTATTCCAGCTCCGTCACTAAAAGTGTAATGTTTTTCCAGCCCCCTGATAAATATTTAAAAAACATGACGGACATTCCTCAATGAAATCCAGGAGATTGTGACAAATGAATACCATGTGGGCAGCATTACCCTCATAAGCCTCTGATTATAATCGTCAGGTGTTGATGTTGGCCGCTCACCTCATGACTCTTGTGGCTTATTGCGCAATATTGATTTCAATTTAATTGATTTAGTAACTGTCTAATAATGGAAAAATTGTTAAATATGTTCATGAGAGTATTGAACTACTCCAATTATGCCCCAAAATCACACGCAACGCATAAGCCAGCAAGGAACTATTGGGTGTTAATGATCCAATTTCCCTAGGCCAATGGCGTGCCAAAGCAGTCTAAAACCTAAAAGTATAAAAGGTTTAGCGCAATTGCCATTTCGAAAGACTTCCTGGGTATTGTTGGGCCAAGTATTGAATGTAGGGGGGTGGGGGTCTCTGACGCGTGTCACCGCTAAATTTAAAACTCAAGGCCGGAAGCCACAAGTGGTTCGTGGAAAGAATAATGTTTTCTGGTTTCATATTTGCCATGATATCTCAAAGTACAGTATTTACCAACCCTTGACACCGTCTACCACCATCCTCTTTGACAATCAGCTTTTTCAAGAACCCCACTTGAAGATGGATCTCACTCATTGACTTTTGCAGGGGGGGTGAACGTTAAGAGGTCGTTACTACTTAAATAAGGCATAGGCAGCATACTACATAAATTAACTTTGTGCGTACGAAATTTGGCGGTATGAGGCTCATTACTTATACTGGGCGTCTTTCGAACCGACATTGCTCACATTTCTTACACTTGCGCCAAAGTTTATTATACTGCAGGAAACACCCATGGAGTTTTATTAAGAAGAATAACACCATTACACCCAGAATTGTAATGGTATAACTTTAATAATACGTTACTCAAATTTCATTGCGTGCCCTGCTGATCTTCATGAAGTTAACTTTTCAACATTGGCTTCAGCATGGGGAAAAGGAAGTAGCTGGGATTGTTGGTCCAATAATTATGGAGAATGAAAAAAAAAACAAGATGTGTCTTTTAAAAGCATATCCGAGTTCTTATGGCCTAAAGTAACGTTGCCTTGTAGGCCCTGCCCGTTTGGCCTACACGTTTAGGCCATTCTAAGGAACAGGTTAAGCCATAGGGACTTTCACATACTGTGTATACTGGGTGTCTAAAAATATTACGCTGCCAAATTGATATTTCTTGTACTAAATTGAATTTTAAAAACTTTTGGTTAGTCATCAAAATAATATAAAAAGCTTTCTTCTCCTGAAAACCTCATGAAAGTCGCCCATTTCAGAAGCAAGATATGGAACAGTGAAAATTATATTCTTAGAAATTTACGAACCATCACAAGAGGACATCAAGGCGTGATCAAGGAATGCTGAAGGTGTTGAATGTGTGGTAGATGATATTGAGATAAAAGCCACCAAGAAAGTTATTTTATTCAAGGCGTGATATCGAAATGGGCGAAAACACCTCTTGATATCATTAACTATCTTGAATCTTGAATCTTGTCGATATCGAAGACGGTCTTATAAAGAGTGTCCCAGAATATCTGTCCACCTTTTAGATTGAAATACATATTTTCATTTTACAGGTAGAAGTATTGTTCCTGGTGCATCTTTAGGTCAAGCCACTGATGTTTCACTATGAGTCGGTGGTCAGCACAAGAAAAATCTGAAACTGTGGAAATACATATCAGGAATGGATTTTCAGTTGTGCAGGCCAAGAGAGCATGCCGAAATAAGTTTGGTGTCTAATTAATTCCTTCAAAGCATGTCATTAAGAGAAGCTTTGGCAATTTAAGCGCAAGTGGAAATGCGAATACTGCCCCACAACATGACGGCAGCGTTGTGCTCGAACTCCAGAGGTAACAGTGGCAGTTGGACAGTCCACGACACAGACCTCAGAAGTCAATCCAACGCCTTTCGCTGGAGACGACTCTGTCTTTTAGCGTACATTCACCAAATATTAGCACTAGTTCCCTTACGAGATATATTTTGTGCAAGAGCTCAAACAAACGGATAGTGCTGCCCGATTGTGGTTTGCCAATGTACCGGGTGGCCAAAAAAAATATTCAGAAATATAAACGCCTGCAGATGGTGTACCATAAGATTCATCGACAGGAAATTTACATCCAATGTTAGCAGGTAATTTAACAAAAATGTCATTGATATTAGTTGTAAACTACAAGCGCAACGATTTTTTTCCCGCGCAATGTCAAAAGACCGTATGCGTAAAGGAAGGCGTCTGAACTCAATGAAATAACTGTTTGATGGGTCCCCCATGGATGCGTCCTCCGACAATTGCTCGCCGATGTATCACGCCAGCAAATACACTGACAATTGCTCATTTGACAACTTGTACAGAAAGCGCTCTTCCTCATGTTCAAAGCAAGGAATTTCACTGAAATTTTCCTAAAGCGACTTACCTATATCGTGTATAACGCACTGAAAATTTAATATAAATTTAAAGATGATGCCCCGTCTGCTGCTGGACGAAGTTCGGAATGGTTTTTTATGGGTCACCCGGTATTTCTTGCCAAGTTTGAAGAAGACGCCGACTTTTATTGGAAACTGCAAATATGGGATGGATAACACTTTTATCGGAGTCACTTGGTAAATAAACAGAACCGTCACGTATGGGCAATAGAAAATCACCGTAGGATACAAATGAAAACCGTGCACGGTGATCATGTCATAGTGCGGTGAGGCATAGTGGCAAGGCCGGATGTGTGGCCCTTACTTATTTGAGGAAGAACTCGATAGGGCGGTGATCGTTGATGGTCAACGTTATCGTCACATGATTCAGAATTTTCTGCCGACTCTACTGCATTCATATCTGCAGTCTGAAGAGACCTGATTCCAGCAAATTAGTGCCGCATGCCACATCGCCCGTGAAACTAAGCATCAGCTGCGTGGCATCTTCCTAAATCGCATCATGTCACGGTTCCGTGACACGAACTGGTCACCTCGTTTCCTAGCGTGACGGCGCCAGATTTCTATATCTGGGGCTACCTGTAGGCCCGATGTATCGGCCGTACCGTGTTGGGAGTGTCAAAGAAAGGGTGTACGTGGAAACACACAAGACAACTGAGGCTCTTAAGGACAGCATCTAATATGTATAGACGATGGTGACTGACTGACTGACTGGCTAACTGACTGACGATAATTCTAGCCATGTTCTAGAAGGGATGGAAATCTGAAACTTGATACACATGTACTAGTATTAATACCTTTTGGGATGCAGAGTTCAGAAAAAATCCCACTTTGGAGGTACATGCCCTGGTGGTACACATTTTTGGGGGAAAACGTTTTACTTAAATATATTTTGTGAAAGATGAGGATGGCATTCAGAGAGACTAGCTATGGTAGGTTCGGTGGTGTAGTAGTAGCGTCTCTGACTGACAATCAGAAGGTCCGGAATCAATTCCCGGCCATTCCAAGGCTTTCTTTTGTTTTTTTTTGGCTTCAATGTCCCGTTACTCATTCCCCCTCCATACCATTATTTTTGCTGGAGTAAAACGGAAAGACATGAAATGCTGAAACCTGGCAATGACGTGCCTACCGAGACGCTGAGTTAAGGAAAAATGCGCAAATTTTAGATCCATGCACTGGGGAAATATTTTTGAGGGCCGACGTTTTCCAGGATTTTTTTTTGTCCTGGCGTATTGAGCTAGTGTGGAAAGAAGAAACTTGGTACATAACTACCTATTGGGATGCTGCAGAAAAATTCAGACTTTGGAAGGGAATGCCCTGGGGGAACAAATTTCAATTGGAGATGTTTTCAAATAATCATTTTGCATCAGTTAAACTGATGAACATGGAAAGCAGAAACTTCACATGAATGTGACTACTGAGACAAGGAGTTAAATAAAAATGTTAAGTCTCGATACGTCCCCTGGGGGAATTTTTTCGAGGGGTGATGCTTTGAAAAAAAAATTGTCGCGGCGAATTGGACAGAAATGGAAAGGTGAAACCTGGCACACGTACAAGTGACATGATATTATTGATTTGATGGAGTATTTATCTTTAATGGTGCATCCCATCCGGACTTAGCTATTGGGTGGGTCGGTCCAAGGTTATGGAGCGCCGAAGGCGAATTTGTTTGCCCGAAGGGTAAACAAACTCGCTAGTACACTCATATCCTTGTTTTTGGCCAAGGGCTACCTTTAACATTCCTCCAATTAATTATAGCAAATTTTTCGTTTACCCAATCCTTTACCACTTTGTAGCACCATGGAATATGCAATTAAGTCACAAAAGTTGGACAAAATCGAAAAATTCCGAATGTTTTGTGTGGCTCACGTCAACTTATATGGTATTCTGCCCATTCCACATTTAGGCTGTGAAGACTTAATACGTCCCCCACCTTAAACAAGAACTCAACAAGAGTGAAAATCAGCTTGTCAAGGTAACACTTTAGAAGTGACAAAGTGGTTTGTGCCAGACGGTGTCAAGAGTAGATAAATTTATCAAGATATGACATTTGTCAAACAATGAAATATTTACTCAAGCTGGTTAGCACGAATTGCTAGAGGCTTTAGCCCCTCACGTTGAAATATACCGGTTACACGGATTATACAAACACACCGCTACTACCGTAAGCGCTGAGCACAACAATGTCCATCGCCAGTGATGCTTGCCCATTCATGGTGCTGGTCTGACTCTCCATTAGCAAGCTCCCCATTGGCCATTCATGGCATATGTTACTGTGGGCTATTGCGTCGATGCTGAAGCCAGCTTAAGATAGCTCAAGAGTCCTACGAACGTGCCTCCACAATTTATTGCATTCAATTAAAGGAAACAGTATAACATTTCCATGAAAGGCGGGTAGGTCTTCTTATATAAGTTTTTGTGACAGGATCAAAACTGTCCTGTGACAGGACAGGCCAGCATCAAAACCTCAGCATTGTAGGATTGTTAGCAGGGGTAAATACTTGTAATGCTGTACTGAAATGAGGTATATATCGCGTACATGCGACCTTGCTTGCCTTTCAGGCAAACAAATAGCAATGGTCGTTTCTTCGAACAGTGGGTCATAAGACAGCCAAAGACTTCCAGCGTCCTTCCGTTCGGAAACCACCGGAAAACGTTTGTATGCCAAACTTCAAATGCCAAGAGAGAGCATGATCTGGCAGTTTTTATTTATCTTCAGCAGCTTAAATGAAACGAGGAAGCGGAACAGCAACGTGACTATCACAAGCGTTGAAAAGAACTTCAGTCTTCTCTGTCCAATTTCCAGACACGAGCTCCTGCGGGTGAATTGGTGGCCCTGGTTGGAGGGAATACCCTATCGTACGTTTTTCTATGCCGGAATTTGTGTTCACAGAATTCAATCTTTCAGGTTTGAATTGACACGTCTCGAAACATCTCACACCTATCATGTTTTCTTTCTCGAGAACAGGTTTCTTTGCCAATAATTATTTGAATCGAAACCCGATAATCCAGGGATACAAATATATTTACTAACCATAAAAAAGTAATAAATGGTTATTGTTGTAATGTACACCCTTATGAAAAATGTGAGAACCACTTTTCATACGCCTACCCCCTTCCTTCAACCTCCACCCCACATTAACATCTGAAATTAACAAAACCCATTTCCCACTGCTAACTTGACAGTTTATTCAGTCGTGACTTTCGTCATGACCTTCGTTGAATTCGAGTCCGTTAAAGGTTTCAACGAGGGGGATTCGATTCCAAGACGCCCCTCATGAAGGGCATGAGAACTTGCGAGTTTCCCCTGTGTTTATAGAATCCACCTGAGTAATGAGATTCGCGACGGTCGAGGATTGGAGGGAAATGTTTTTTTTTTTACTAGGTGACAAAATGATGGTCCCTTAACTGAAAGTAGGACCATTACTGGACCCGGCTTGCCCCGCATGTTTAGATAGTAATATATTTCATCACTCAACAATAATAATGAACTTGTCACCAAGTATTTACAACCACCTGAAATATTGATTCCGCTACCAATTCATAATAAATCTTCACAAAATTGGAGTCAGTTACCAAATTTTTATTTTAAATTTCACTAAATATGATTACACCATCACGGATGCTGGTATCACCAATTTTATATTAACCCGCACCAAAAATATGGTTTCATTATCAAACTGTCAAAATTTCCATCATTTTCAACCTCATCAAGGAAAGAATTTTTATTAATTTCTTATTAGACCTGTGATGGCAAGATGAAATTGTTAGATTATACACTTGGAAGGGCCTTCGAGGGGAAGAACCTGAGTCTCCTTGGGCTTGTGGACATGTATAGGAGTTCAGTACAGGGCTGACTTCCAGTTTCTGTTTTTCTTCATATTAGAGGTGTATTAGCGACTAGAGTTTGACAACATAGAAACAAGGATAAACCCTTCATTGCCTTCAGTGACGGCAACACCACAAGGGAAAATGTTAGGAAAAGTGCCAAAGAATATTTGATCAGAAAACTAGAGCATTGGGAGAACTTGTAGATAGCAAGACTCTCCCACTAAGTTTTAAGAGTTCCAAATTGTGAATGCACGTGTCCAGTTTGGATCAAGACTGGGATTTGCTAGCATTCACTCGGAATGCTAATTCACAGCCAGGATAGTCAGTGTCCTCTGCCCTGCAGGCCCGCTAAAAGAAAAAATTCATCCTTTTGACTCATAAAATGTGACAATGATTTGGAGTTAATAAAATTTGGTGGTCATTTCATGGCATCTGGTGAAAATACTAAGGGAAAATTAGTCATTAAATATATTTGATCTGGTAATGAAATCAGTTGGTGGAAGTTATAAAAATGTGGTGATGTAAATGCATTGAATGGGGATATAATAAAACCGGGTGAAGAATCGTTACTTCTTCGTGACAGTGTCCATATTATTTGGTGACGAATTAAGCACCAACTATTTAGATATACCAATAATACGGTCCCTCCAACGATTTTCGCATGTGATGGGTTTCATCTTCCCAATCGTTCACTTTACGTTCGAGTGTCACGAAAAACTGCTACAAATTGTGGGGCATTCAAGACACGGATTCTTTTCATGAAACAGCTTCAGAGCATCATTTAGGTCATTCTTAGTCAACTGAGTGATTTGAGATAAACGTGAGGGACAAAAGAGATATTGAAAAAATTTTTAAATGTTCTTCCGACATTTTCGGCGAATGAACCTTGTGTGCATTTGTATGAATGCAGACAGAAGACTCACATCCACAGAGAATCTGTCCAGGAATCTGAGTGCGACTCGTCTAACGCCGACGATTTCTTCCTCGGCGAACTGGATTTCTGATGGCGTTCCCTTCCCTGCCTGCTCGACGGCCACTTCGCTCGTCATGCTCTCGCCCTCGAGGAATCACACGAGGCGCTCAGTCGTTTCTGACTAAGTTGGTCACCCGTTAACCAAGTCTTGGAGACTTGGAGTGCAGGAGGCAGGCAGTCATCCGGATTTAAGCCTCAAATATGTCTACAGTGGATGAATATAAAATTCAATGCACTAAATGTATTCCCTGATTATGTAGATAAAGTGACAATTCCGAATCCCGTGCGAAAGAGGTACCGCGACACGATTACATCGAAATAAGCATTTCTACTGCGACATGACTGTCTACTGCACCACGAGAGACGTCGCATTTCCATCCTCATGCGAATATGAATAATTGAGAGAAGTGGGTTGGATCACCCTGTACCTACTATGTTCTCGTCCATCGGGTCGTCAGCAGCATTCTCAAAAGAAGTTATTCACGTTGCGCGTTAGATTTCAAATGATGTTATTTTCACGTGGTTGGCGTTATGGCGCTGTTGAGGGATACGTATACGTGTGGAGGCTTGCGTGGATTCGCGCCAAGCTTCACGTGAACTCTCCTACTCTCCTACGAGTAAGGTTTAATCCCTTCAATAAGACATCCTCCAAGTGGAGGTCACCAGGATTTGGGGAAGTGGTTGGAGGAGATGTTGGCTGGAAGTGAGAGAAGACCTTCGAGACGCTCTGCCGAGAAGTGGAAGGTCGGCAGGCGAGAATGGCTCCGTTGAGAAGTGTTGTATCGGCGGGCGTAGATGGCACCGTCGAGTAGTGTTGCACCAGCGGGTATAAATGGCTCCGTTGATTAGTGTTGAGCGAATGCTCCACGAATGCCCCGAATATCCGTAGACCTCCACCTTTTAAGGGCAAGTCTGGGCGGAGAAAGTAGTTCTCCGAGCCAAGGTGAAGGGGCTGGTACATGCCCCATGGCGAGGGCGAAAAGGGGTGAAAGAAAGAGCATCAGGGGGCAACGAGAACATGACACACTGAAGTACTACATGGAAAGACCTATAGGTAAATGGAAGAGGAGTTATTACACTTAGGAATTATTATCGATGAAATACGAAACAAAGATATTATATGTATTAGAAATGCTCCTCTTCCGCCTGGGCGCCATGACGACCAAGCGCGAAACTGACGAATACCTTCCTGAGAGGGTTTGTGTGGAGCCGTTGTTCAAGGGTTCCGGGCATAGTTCCCATCAGGGTTGCCAGGTGGTCTCGCTATTCTTAGCAGCACTGGAAGAGTGGAGGAGAGCAGAGGGTACGAAACATTATGCAACTCGTGCGATCCGTTTAGAGGGATGTGCGGAGTATTTTGCCGCAAGTGCGTAGCATTCTGCAAGACGTGCGAAACTCACTGAGAAACACTGTACTAAGTAGTCTAAAGGTACAAAGTGATATGAAAAGCTCTACATCTGAACTGACATCACGGTCTCGATAACATTGGAAGGTTTTCTCATTAGTTCGTATTGAAGGAATCCGAAGAGGCTTACGACTGGTATAGCCTTGATGGAATTCCTCATCCTGCAGATGATACATCTTTGTCCATGTTGTCTCGACCTCATGTCGTCTTTATCTTTTCGATGTCAAATGAAACGCTCCCAAATTGAGAAAGCTTCTAGTCACATGCAAATCTGATGGAAAATGTGCAATTCAGAATTATCATTTCGTTTCCGCCGATCCTTTACATACCTAATAGTCACCATCGCTCATGCGATGGTCTCGTGGAATATCGAAGGTGTGGAGTTTCTTGGACACCAAAATCGAAAAATTATTGCTCACTCCGAATGCTTTTAATGTTTGCAGTTCATTGAATGAGATGATTATGGATGTCTGCAAGTTGCACATTATTCGAATGCTTCATGAACTACATACAGAGCATGAAGAATTGTACGCATGACGTCACTGGCCATTGTCATTTGATAACAGCACAGGGACATTGAATACTTTAATTCAAGAAAGGATTTCACAACACATACCTACCTACCGGCTCACCACACTCTGCATTTCCAGATCAGCTTGACAGTATTATAAATACTTGGGAGAGGCCTGTGTGTAGCATCCAATTTCAATCGAACTCTGGCTTGCTTTTTCGACACCACAATTTGGCAATTTAAGAAAAAATGTGTGATCTAGCGTCATATCAATCACATATACAGTATCACAATTACATATGGTGTTGTCCATTGCCTCATGCGACTGCTACGTGGGTTAGCAGTGCGGCGGAGAAAACAGGTTCAGGGCCGCACACAAGTAAACAGGATTTGGCGTCGCAAGTTGAAACGACATGGGGATCTGGAAACTTCCAATGTAATAATTTGGATAACCAATGGAATACAGTAAATATCCAAAGTATGTCACCGGGCTGAATGCGAGGGTCTGAAGCAAAGGGACGAAATGTCCTGTGTCAGTTTCTGTTTGTCGTCGGAGAAAAGAAAAGGCGGAGAGACACCAAACTGAAAGATGAAGTGCGGAGAGCCTCCTGGCCTTGCAAGGAGGACACAAGGGGGCACTACTTAGCGGTCAGGGAAAGGATGGAAAAGGAAGATCTGCCGAGTGCCAACGAGTGGCTGCCTGACAAATGCTTTTAGAAAGTGTCACCAAGAATACCGTCACGAATGTCCCGAGAATGCTCCGAAAGTGGCATCCAAATATCTCGGGGGAATGCCCGAGAATACTCCCGACAGAAGGAGGTCTCCACTATTTAAAGGGAGGAACCAGGCAAGGCTGGTCGGAGAAAGTAGTTCTCCGGTTCAAGGTGAGGGTGCTGGGGTATATGCCCCGTGGGGAGGGGAAAAGGGGTGAAAGGGGTCAAAAAAGCCCTACGAATACATGGCATATCGATGTGATAAAGCTGACGACTTCCAGTCTGTCCGCCGGAGGCCTGCACAGTTTGACTTTTTCTCACCCGATCCGATCGGCCAGATTCGAATGCTCGCACCCTAACCCAAACTAGATCGCCGACCCGGTTGCCGTGACGAGCCGATCGTCCGCTTGGGCCTCTAAGCCTGGAACTGGATGTCTCGCGTTGTCATTTGCCCGGAGAGAACAGGAAACTCGGTTGCCTAAGGAGCTGCACGTCTGGTCGGATCTGTCCGATCGATCTGATCCGCATCCCGTGCGGAGTTGAAGATCGTTCCCCATTTCTAATCCAATACCCTGACGTTCGAATTTCGAACGACGTACCTCACTTGAATGCTACGAGGCGAAAATCGCTAAAAATTTGCATTCAGCCAAGACAGGGTTCCTTGATGATGGAACGGATCCCCCATTATTGATCCAAATCTCCTTGAAATTTAATGGTCGTTCCTTTAGATTTCTTTGAGATAGGACAGGTTTCAGTGAGTTCTTTCAGTTTCTTCAAATTGTTTTTTTTTGTACTATAATAAAAATAGCGCTAACAAAAAAAAGACATTTTTATTTCGTTTCCCGATAATTTTTCTGAAACACCGTTTAGAGCATGCTTTCTTGGGCTAGAAGCGATGCTCCCGTGTCACAGTTGACGGGGTTGCAATTGGGAATTGTCAATGCGAATCCATTCGCAATATGGACAACAGCATGAAGGTCAGGAACGGCATGAAAATTGGCAGACGCCTGTATGTTGGAGGGAAACCCGACGGGGTGGGGAGGGAGGAGGAAATAAGGAAGACAGTGCACATGAGCCTAGCCAGGCATTATGCCCTCTGCCCGTTCTTTTTATATTTCTCATTCTTCCACCTTATCGGATGTTTCCCTTGCCGTAGCTCCTTCTCACCCTTGCAATAGAAATCAGAAAGGGAAAATGAGTGAATGGAATAGGGAAGGAAAGGAGACACCCTCACAGACAACGCATAAAAAAAAAAACATCAAAATCCTTCACATGGCTTGTGGCTTCTAATAGCATATGGGATTTCCTGGAAACCCCAGAGAGGAAGGAGGAAAACTTGTTTTCCTCTCTTGATCCTTCCTTGATCCAGCAGAGCCCCGTCCGGCCCCATCCCTCATACAGCAGACGCTGGTCCAGTTTCCTCCTCGAGCGAGTGAACTTGAAATCCCCATTCCTGAACCCATCGGTAGCGCGTTAAACACTTGGAACCAATCCTTGCCCAGTCATGAGCCCCCAAAGGGAGCACGGTGTCGGACAATATTGTCCGGATCATCGTTTGGCGTGTTGCCCGTCCTTTGTGACGGCAGTCATCTGCTCCGATAGGACTACACATCCGATTCTTTCAATCTACGACAGATGTCATTTGAGGCGCGAGCTCGGCAGGGTCTTACAATCTTGTTCGTTCCATCCCTTTTATTGAATTGGACCTTGTCTTATTGCAAGCATAAACTAATGATCCCGTCCTGTCTGTGTATTTTTGTGTGCGAAAGTGATTCCATCTCCTACCGCTGTTGTCGTTCCACGAAAACTAAAATGTGAAACGATTTCATTTTTCAATGTGGACACTCGTTTGATAAAGATCGAGGAACTTTGAGAGTTGACATAGGAGATGATTTTTAAGCAAACATTTTATAAAATAATTTGTCTGTAGCATATACCAAGGGGGCTGTCGAGCCTTTCCTTCAAATCATTCCAAACCTTCACTGATGGAATTTAATTGTGATTTCTTCAGATTAAGCGGAGGTATGGCGTTACCTATTCTCCGTAAGTCTTCAAGAACACGATAACGTTTTTCAAAACACCTCCAATGTTAAATCTCATCCAATGTCCAATAACGTTTTGCAGCAAAAAAAAAAAAGAGAGAAGGAATTGCATGTGATCGAGCCTCAAAAAAACAAGGACAATGAATAGCAAACACTTGGAGCAAAAAACCCCAGCAAGGACATTCCACGGACAGATGGTCCTTCTTCGGAATCCGCCCTTTTTCCTCGTGTCGCGGGATGAAATGATTCCGTAGGATCGAAGGAATCAAAATTTCCCATCTCGTTTCATGCTCATCAGCATCGTAAAGGTTTCATCTGCATTCAGGTACGCGAGAGCAAAGGTCGCGATGTCGATTGAGAAATAAAGAGCATCGGTCACGCAGTTTAATATGACTTCCACGCGTTGAAAAGAAAGTAAGTTACAGTAATCCCATCCACCTTCATCGTGATCGGCTGAAAACACAAGGATACAATCACCGTCTGAGTTTCGTGTTTCTCTCAAACACTCGACTCAGACGGCGACTGGCCTCGGGAAGCATGAATCGGCATAGTTTGATGGGAAAATGAGGGAACGGGATCCCGAGGCCACCGGTCGATATACACGAAGGTCCCTCCCTCCCCCCCTCCCCCCTGCTTTCCTCCGACTCGAACATGCAAAGTGGATGCGTGGCCGTCAGAGACGAGACGAGACGAGGGAAAAGGATCTCCATCCATCGAATTCCAGGATCTCCGCCTCCACGAATTCTACGGGTTCTCCATCGAGGTCACTCAATAAGGCATGGTGGCTTCGAGGAAGTGTCGCATCGGAGGAATTCCTCTCTTTCCTTCGCACGAATGGGCGGGAAAGAACGTAGAAGCGGAAAACGTGGCCGGATGCGGAGACGAGTCGCTGCATACGAGAGTGCTCCACGCTTTTATGCTCGTGAATTTCGGTTCAGATTTCCATCTCGATGTGAACATGATTCTCTGAAGTTGGGTTTGAACTGATATGCGATGGAGATATTTCCCACGTTTATTCTCGCACATTCGGGGCACGAGAAAAAAAAACGAGGTTCGATAGGCTACAGTCTACTTTTCAATCCCTTGTCTTTGTCTTAAAGTCTTATCTCAAGGAGTTTTTTTTTCTTGCCTCTGGGGGCGTGCTCCGACATGACTCATCGGCGGGGGGGGGGGGGGAAGTGTCTGGTTTCTAAAATGACTTTCCGACGTCTATAAATCATTCCAGCCGATCTGAAAGTGGCATCAGAGTCAGAAACTCGCCCGATCGAAGCCCTTCCCGCAACTTCAAAGCGTTCATATGTCCAGTTTTTTTTTTTTCATCTCTACCGGGATTTGTTTCTCTCCTGCCCTCTCTTTCCCTCCCGATTCCCTTCAGGATTTCTACCACCCACAATTTCTTCTCGCGGCCTGCATCCATGAATCTTCGATAAGCCCGAGGAGGAACAAGGAAAGAAGAGGAAGGAGATAAAATCGAAATAAAAAAAAGGGGGAAGAAAAGACGAGATACGAGCGAGACATCGTCCCGTGGGAGACCCTTTCGGGACCCTTTCGGGACCCTTTCGGGACCCTTTCGCGACCCTTTCGCAGTGACAGTAGAGAAAGATTGGGGGAAGGAAGAATAAATAAAAGTGACGTCGGGGGATGTTTCTGGAAGGGCGAACATTTCTATTTGTCTTTCCAGTGATGTATTTATCACGCAGGAAATACTTGTCTCAACCTGGGCCAGATTTTACAATTGTCCTAAAATGATCGATATTAGACGAATCGGATTTTTTTCCCCGAAAAATATTCAGCCAGCCGAAGGAACCCCATTGACCTTTTTCAAATCCATTCGATTCCTCCGCGCAAGCAATAATTTTTGCGTGTTGAAACGTGGACGGTGGGAGCAGAGACAGAATTCCATCATTTCTTGGCCCCAGAATCAAACCGATCCAGGACTTCGTGCTTGCGGTGAGAAGATGCTTGTTGACGTCGCTCGTTACAGCGGACTCCTTCAACGCGATTTCAGGTTTCGATTCCATAGAACAATTGAGGAATTCTCGGGGTTCGTATGCGAAAGGTATAATTCAAGAATAACAGCAAAATCTCCTCAGAACTCATTTGCGACCAACGCGACCAACAATGATCCAGTTTTGAGAAATACGATATATTAGGTTGAGGCATAAGTTCTGACCCTCTTAGGGAAGCAACCTTTTTATTTATTTTCAACAAATAAACAATCTCAATCAATGAAACATTGACCATTGTGTTCAATGACCTTCGCCCAGCGCTCCGGCAGTTGGTCGATGCCTCGCTCGTAGAACTCGGCTGGTTTAGACTCGAAGAACGTGGCCAGGTCTTGACGAAGGTTGTCGTAGTTTTTGTGGCAGCTGTCGGCGAGGTGGTGTTGCAGAGACCGGAACAGGTGGTAATCCGATGGCGCTATGTCCGGAGAGTACGGTGGATGAGGCAGCTTTTCCCATCCGAGCTCCTTGATCTTTTCCTTAGTCGCCTTCGCGACATGTGGTCGAGCGTTGTCGTGCTGGAGAATGACGCCCTTTCGGTTGATCAGTGTTGGACGTTTTCTGCGCAATTCTTCGCAAAGGCGTTGAAGCTGATTGGTGTAGAGGTCCGTCGTGATTGTCTGGTTCTTTTGGAGCAGCTCAAAATGGATCACACCGTACCAGTCCCACCAAATGCATATGAGGTGGCGCTTCGGGTGCAGCTCAGCTTTCGGCATCAAAGCGACTGCCTGGTCCGCGTCCAACCACTGCCATTTGCGAGTGACGTTGTCGTAGCTGACCCACTTTTCATCCCCCGTAATGATCCGGCCCAAAAACGACTCGCTGCTTTGGCGCGACAGGAGTGAAGCACAAATCGTCAGCCGTTGAGCCTTGTTTTCTTCGTTGAGTTCGTGGGGTACCCAAATGCTTTGTTTGCGCACCTTGCCGAGGTCGTGGAGATGTCTGATGATGGTTTTTTGGTCGCATCCGAGCTGCTGTCCAAGTTGCCGTGAAGATTGGCCCGGGTCTTCATCGAGCAGCTGCTGCAGATCTTCATTCTTCAGCTCAGCGGGTCGTCCAGAGCGGGGTTTGTCATCAATGTCGTCGCTCCCAGAGGCGAATTTCTTGAACCATCGCTTGCATGTCGAAAGACTTGGAGCAATTTCACCGTACGTTTCCAGCAGTTCTCGGTACGCAGCGGTCGCGGTCAGCTTGCGGTGGTACGCGTAAAGTAAGAGGGCGCGGAAGTAAACATTTTTGTCAATCATTGTGCTGAAAAATGGGGCAATACAATAAACGGTTTGTGGCAAATGAGGTATCAAAATACTCGGCTGACAACCGGCAACCAAGTACAAAACGCAATAGCTGCCAGAATTTTACATCAGAAAATGACAGTCAAATTTCTAAGCATAGGTCATAGAGGGTCAGAACTTATGCCTCAACCTAATAAACTTGATGTAACCTTGATCTATCTGATAAAAGCATTGTAAAAAAAAAACAAACGAAGGAGTTTGTGTGCCTCATCTCAGTGCCGAATTTACGCTTTCATATTTGATTAAGTTTAGATTTGGATTGTGACATGCATCACAGCGGTAAAGTTGCTGAACTGATCGGATTTCAGGAAAATATGTGTAACGATGAACTAGTCACTTTAACCCTTTCGAAAGCAAATATGAGGGTCGAATGGTTTCTTGCAAGTATAATTCGCACTGCCCACAACTGTGCTCAATTGATTTGGGACGTGCACGAAATTCAATTGACTTTTTCTCTCTTTTCTTTTTCTCTCTTATTTGTCTAGTCCTCAATGATGAACTTGTTTCACAGCAGGTTTTTCTTTTCCCAAAACGGATTGTCAGACGTAGTTCAGCATGCAAGTGGCACAGCTTCAGCTTTGCGTCGTGTGACTCATTTTTCTTGATTCTCATTTTCTAGCGACGATGGAAATGGGATTCAACGAAGAGACGGAAGTTGTTGACATCCTGAACAAACCTGCCAAGAAGACTATTGGAGACCGACTCAATCCTCTTTGATGGTTCAGTGGAGATAAATTACGAACAAGGCTTCATCTTTCCAAGGACATTGTCTCCGACTTGGTGAGGACAATGGCGCATTGCCTTCCGTCCTCCTCCTTTATTCTCCTCCTCTATTCTCCTCCTCCTAGACTCAGTTGGTGCATGTCATCCTGAGGATGACATGCCCCGACTGACGAATCAGATTAGTTTTGAAGACTAGAGACTAGACTTTGACACGTTTGCTATTGCATGTTTAAAAAATGTTTATTTTTAACATCCACCACCGAAAATCAGATTATTTTCCATGAATATGTTTGCTCATGTTTTCATGTATCGTTTTAACATATTCATATTTATTCAATAAACGCGTTTAAAGGCTGTATGGGTGCTCTTGAAAAGAGATTCGTAAATAGTTGCAGGTGGATAGATGGATGGATGGGGATATATCGAGTGGCCGTAGTGTTGCCTGATAAATTATATCTTGTATTCACTGTAACTATTTATTTGCTCATTGTCTCAGTTTTACCTCCCATCTCACTGAGACGAAAGAACACAAGCACACGGTTAATTCAGGCGAGGATGATCATTCCCGGTGAATCATCATCTTACGGCTGGGGCTCTGACGCAGATAAGGATCGGGACCACGTGACCTGTCTAGATACGCCCGATTAGCGGGAAAAGCTCCTGACGTCATGGCATTACTCATGGTACGAACAGGTTATTGGAATATAGACACGCGACTTGTATAGTCTCTCTTGCCAGAGCTATTTTCAAGAAACATGCTCCGGGTACAGACTGACAAGTTCGAAAATTTCTTTCGAATTTTTCATCCAAATGCTTTATTCCAAAACATGCCTATGAGCGATTAATTTGAAAATGTTCAGAAATTCAATTCTCCCTTCTGAGTGACCAAACTCTCAACTGCCCTACTCCCCCCCCCCCCCCCTTCCATTCAATGTAATCAAGGGGGAAATCTGTATAAAGATAGTGCAGACTCTTCGTATTAGTGCTATAGTTTCATTTGCTAATAATTGCCATCACGCATTTGCCATAAAAAGCTAACCCAAAGAAGGAATTTCAATGGAGGAGATGTCGAAAGCGGCCTTGGCGATACGAGAGAACGACAACGCTCGAGTCCGTGGAATCCACTCGACCCCTGTCACCCGGCATTCCATTTTTATTCCTCTTGGCATTGCCTCAATGAATCATAACGAAATTTCCAAGATCTGTCGCGAACCTGTTCGACTCCGGACGGTAGAAGTTTCGTGAAAAATACTCGTTAGAGCAGAAACTCATCGGCTGGGAGTCGGGTGTCTCTTTTGGCCTCACCTTTCAGGTAGAAGCAGCGAAGACACGAGAGATTTCACATTTGCTCCTTCCCCTTCCCTTTCGTCCCTTTTTTTTTTCCTGCAGCTAACTCCCATGAGTCTTAACATGAGAGGTCTTATTCTTCTCTTCCTTAATCTCTCAAAGATACTCTCTCGTTCGGATAAGGTCGGCTCAGAAAATAAAGGGGCGAAAAGTGAAAAAAAAAAGGATTCATGCTATGAGCTCATATGAATGAATGAGGTCTTCGTTTTTCCCCTCCTTCCCTCAACTCATCCGGAATTAATCCCGCGTCAGAAGACCTAAAAAAAAGTTTTCCGAGCTGCTCTTTCATCGAGTCTGAATATCTACCCTGCCCCGTTCCTTTCCTCCTTTATTAGTGGCATTATGCCCTTCTCTTTCCTTGATAGAAAGTGCATTCTCATCGCCGTATCGATTCCTCTCCTGCAAGCTTCCAAAAATGCTCGTTGACGATGGAACATTCTCGTTGGAGTGCAGAGGAGGTTTTCCGCCTCCAGCCGTTGAAGAGCGAGAAGAGTGACGTCATTACGCGTAAAAATGATTGAAATTCCTGCGATTCGGCTACTTTTTCCACCCAAGGTCTCATCTCCCCTCGTATGTCGCCTTTGACTGCAGGCGCGAGCAGGAACGAAAATCGCTAGGAACGAAAAGCTAAGCCGCCGATTCTCCAAAAGGGGCGAAGTCGCAGCCGCGAGAGCAAGAGGCATCCAAATGGGGATAAAATCGCCTTCAAGTGCCTTTTCATTCCCACTATCAGGGCGCAGGCGTGGGAAAGCCTTTCAAGAGATCGATATAATCGGCCAGAAAGAGGTGGTAAGAATCAAATTAAAAGGAATATTTACTCCGAACGTTATAAGGAAGCATAAAAAAGATTTATTCCAGGACACAATGCCTTGAATATTTAAATTTAAAATAAGACGTAGTACGAAACCGAAGATGTCACACCTTACCTCGATTTTTATTAAAGCCGATGAACCAAGATTCCACTTGTTCCTATGGCTATTCTAGATCCATTATCTTCATCTCGGATGACTAAACTGGAAATATTAGTTTAGCCAATATATTAGGTGAATTAACAGCCCGTGATTCCTTTGGAAGAATCGCCTGCAGAGGAACCACGGACGTCTAACGAAAGAAAGGTTGAGAGCAAAAAGTGGAACGACGTCCGTGAATTCTCCACGGCCTCTCCAACGCTTTTCACTCCCGAATCTTTATATCTATAGATCAATCTCTTCCTTTGTTTTACCGACCGTCATCAGCTCTCTTACGCTCAGGGGTTGGAAGTCTACGATTGGAGTAAATACGGCGAGGGGTGCATTGTAGCTACCCTATTCTTTTATTTCTTAAGACCCGGCCATTTAATGGAGTAGGACAGAGCCATTATCCTTATAATAATAATAATACTTTGCAGAGTCCAGCTGTCAGATCTCGCTCATGTTTTAAGCAGAATGGCAGAGTTCGCTCTTACTCTGTAAATGGGGCCTCGCCTTAAATAACCCCGAGCAGGTCAGAAGTGCTCTCATCATCAGAAGAATCTTGGACCATCCAAGATTCTTCTAGAATGGACATCCGACATTTCAGGGGCTCTCACTCGCTCAGAACGTGGGGCACCTTCTACGGTTTGCCCTTCCAGCTGATTCTACTTTGGAACCCTTGTGCTCCCTTTTCCTGTTATGACGCCGCATTCGTGGAGGAAACAGAATGCAAAACAGATCCGGCGGAAGCAGCCACGAGTGGATAGAACGGCGCCGTATTCTGCTCGACTTTTACGTGGAGTTAGTTCTGACGCGACAGGTCTTATTTTCGCGAAGCTCATTTCATAACAGAAAGCAGCTTCTACAGAGTGAACTTAGCTCAGGGTACGGGTGAGCAATCTTGCAATTTGGAATAATAACACGTTTATTATATCAGGATTTCGTTTTCCGTTGGAAACTGCTGGAAGCTGAGCTGTTTGCCGATGTTCATATTCGTTAATCCTTTTTTTTTCCTATATTCTCAGGAAAATTGAAATTAATCGGGGAAATGGAAGCATTAAAATCTCAACTTCCTTTCGTCGAACGTGAAGCTATGACTACCGAGCAGTTAATTTCCAGGTCAAGCATGATATCTCTGAAGAATTAATAAGAGTGGCAATCCTCGAATGACGCATATCCCGGAACCCGGCTCGAATGCTCTGACTTCAACTCGTTTGGCGTTTGCTCGAGGAGCTCAGGAAATCCCGAAAGTAGGGAGGGAAAGAGCCGCAGAATAATGAGAGGGAAAAAGCCCGATCCAGCATGCGCGTCGCATGGCGCGACGTGCTGGAATCCCCCCTTGGGAGGTCCCTGGGGAGGTCCATGCTCCGTCCCGCGTTTTTTCCAACCAGCTTTTGTCTGCTCCCTTACATGCCGGAAGACTGCGCGGTCGCTTCGGTGGCTTCGCATCTGCTTTTATCACGCCGTGATGATTCCCTGTGCTTCGTTCGTGCTATTGGCACTGGTGCATCTAGTTGGCTAATGCTGAATGATGTGAAACAAGACTTATTTGGGAAAGTAGCGGAAAATGATGCAGTCATACCGTAACTTTTCTGGGTAAAAATAAATAAATAGCAGGCTGGGAGTTACCGAGAAAAAAGTGATCCGTTACTGTAACGTATTTCTTTGAAAGAAGTCTGGTAACAGAAAAGCGTTACTCTCTTCGCCCGACTTCCCTCATCACTGACACGTGAGGGAAAAGTGAGGTACGAGTTAGATTCTCTTCTTCGACCCAGAATACTCTGCATTCCAATGTGTGTTTTGGAAGCTAGACCTAAAACCAGGTAATTCTTACGTCCCAATGACATTTTATTTTGCTTTTGGATGGAGTTTCACAAATAATAATTGAATAATTTGTATATTAATGGGTTTTGGACGCTGTGATGCGGATGCATAAACGACGCAAAACTTCAGGCGTCCTTTCCACTACCAATTAAAATGGGGGAAAGACAGCAAAACTGGTTAGAATCTGAATCCCTCATTTAAATGAGAATTGGACTGACGCCTTTTCAAAAATGGTATTTCCTCAACGAGCCGACAGGACAGAGTTCATTCGCTCTTTGTTGGAAAGGTTTCAAGCAAGTCTTGCGCGTTGTGCCTGGAAGCAACCTGCCTTATCTTGGAGATGGGTCGCCTCCTCGATGTTCAAAACATTTCCCAAATTAGGTAATGGAATGTGATAGTCCAAGAGGACACGACTACGTAAGTGACCCTTCTCGATGATAAGGCGCGTTGTTTTGAGGCACCTGCCGCGCATACAGGCTCGAATCCTGTCCCATCCAAAACGAATCAAGCGAGACTGCTCGTGGCGGGAATACCATTTATTTAAAGACTTCGATCCCCCTCTTCCCTCTTTAACGAGGAGCTCAGAGATATATTGGGTTTTTCTCTAGTTTTCTTTATCTTCGCCACGGTAGCTTAGCTACGAGCTAAGCCTCTAGAGCCACAAATGAAATTTTCTTGATCCGAAATAAAAGGCAATCGTTTTTGGGAGGCTCACTCTTCGGCAAATAAATGTGGCGTCTTCCTTTCAAAGAGGGAAGCGCAAGGACAAAGACAATACTTTCCGGATGAAGGAAAAGGAAGCGAGGATCTCGCGAGATGGAAAAGGATACCGTTATTCTGTACCATATCCAGTTAATTCCGAGCGGCCACTGCCGTCCTGCTCGGTCCCAATACGTGCGAGGAATCGGGCGAGCTCGAATGGAGACGGGACGCGACGGGGGCAACGATGTAGAAAGTCCATCTTATTTCTTTCGGGCCTTGTCTCCTTGGGCAGCCAGACGGCAAGCACACCATCAAGTAGAAACACACCGAAATGCAGGAAGGGGAATTCGGGTCATGCTCTTCATTCCAGAACACGACTTTCCGTTCCCCGGGTGCTTATAGGCGCCGTTCATCGAAGATTTGAATCGGCATAATCTCGTCGTAATCGTGGCTGAACTCGTGCGAGCGCGAGATTTTCCGGGGTACGCACACAAATGCGGATCCGCGACGATCCTTTCAAATTCAGAGCGGATTTCACCTTTACACTGGGGAGGAGTGGGTCCCCACTACGCTACTTCATCCCCAATACGCTACTTCATACGAATTTGTCCTTTCATGGAAGACGGCTTTCATTTCCCTGTCATGAAGGAAATGTCTCGACCGCGCAGGAAAAAATCCTTGATCGGGTCTGCTTCGGTGTACAAGGTCCCATTCAAAACAGCGAGGTATAATTCCAGCGGAAAAAAACCGCTCCGCTCCGATCCACGTTAGTGCTTGTCCCCCTCCCCCCCCCTCCCCCCCTTTCCTCTAATGACGAGACTTCGTTTTGAAGTCGTTAGTCGATGAAACCATGAGGAAAGTGTGGTCTCCTAACACCATGGATTTCCCAAGCTTTGAAGGTGGCGGAATACACGGACAAGGGATGGTGGCACTAATACAAGATGCAGTTACGGGATCGCGATGAGTAATGAGGGCGAGCGTCGGTCAAAAGACGACAGGAAGGAAAGGCAAAAAGAATGAAGAAAAAAAAGAGGAGAAAGCGAAGGAAGGGGGATTCCCTGCTCCTTCTCCACTCAAGCGCACAACCCACGAGTGTCTCTTCTCCCTCTTTCGCCTAAGAGCCTCCCATAGGTAAGCAGATAACGTGTCCTTTCCCAACACGCTCGTTTCCAGAGCCATAGATCCTTCCACTCGGACGTACCCGAATGCGGAACGGCAACGACCGGTCGAAGCGAATTTGAAACGGTACATTACCTTTCATTCGCCACAGTCAGCAGAAGCTCGATTAAAATCCGATCGACCGATTATATGTCGTCACCTCTGCGTTGAAACCATTCGAGTGATAACATTGCGCAAGTACCATTCGCTGCTTATACGTTAGAATCTGCGTCAGCGTTCTCTAGCATGAAATGATGTGCCCATCCGATATTTGAACCTGCAGCGTCTGTGAATGACGCGGCATGAGCAGGCACGCATTTCATGCAACGATCACTCCCCCCCCCTGATCTTCTCATTCCAATCTCCAATATTCATTGGACAACGGTGCGCATTTTTCATGTTGCGATAAATCTGTTTTAGAATCGCCTCGGAACACGCTTGAAATACTTAGGGTTAAAGAAGGAAATTGGAACCGGTTTCGGAACGGGTTGCGAGACGAAACGAGAGGGCCTTTCGCCTCCATTCAGGGTCACCGTATTCTACGCCCCCTCCTAGAGTTCGTTGTTTCTATACCTTTCATTGTCTCGAGAGCGTACCGCCCCGAACGAATGATGGTCGAGATATTGCGGAGGAAGTAAGTACTGTTAAAATGAGAGGCTGTCAGCTCGAGCGGAAAGGGCACGCGAGTTATCGAACGCGGTGTGAGCCCGGATTCCGATTCCGTCGGGTATTGCGCCGTTGCCACATGCGTTCCGTCGACGGATTGAAACACCTTTCCTGCTCCTCCTCCGAAATTACCCCTATTTCTTCATCAGTTGGACACCGTAGGGTTCCCTGCAGATCGATCGAGAATTCATTAAAAATAAAAAGGCTGATGAAACTTCAACGAACGGAATTAGGACAGGAATATTAGATCCTCCTCTGCACGCTTCCTTCATCTGTTGAAGGCTCTCGACTGGAGTATTTTAATCAAGATTGCAGACGCTATAATGAGCCCTCACGCGCGCTGGAGATGCTGGAGATGGCCACGCGGTGCAGGGGAGAAAGCCTCCGCGAGCGACTTGGCGCGCAGAGCCAGCGGGCACTGCTTTGGCCTCGTCGGAGATAAGACGCTAAACCTGAATAGCGACTCGTATTATCTTGGGCGCTTTCAGGGAGGCTTCTTGACGCTTCTAGGGCTGATACGGTTGATTTCGAGAGCTTAAGGACCTATCTTGCTCTAGCTGGCTTGCGAAGAAAATAAGGAAATTATGCTCTTAATCGATTGAGCATACATGATTTTAAATTTGCCGTAAAAGTTGAACATGTTTCTTCCACGCCTCGAAGAATAATTCGAGCACCCATCTTTCGAATATCATCGTAATACCCCATTCCAAAAATATTTATATAAAAAAAAACAGCGGCAGAGAGGCAGCGGACGGGACGAACCTGTCCGTTTTCCCTCGATCGTCTTATCGTAACTCTTGCTAGATTCGTCACGTTCTGTATACTGAATGAAAGGAAACAAAGAGAACATTTCCGACGATACAGAATTCGTCGTGATCTGTGGACGGAATTTCGAGCGCTGAATGAGGAAAGAGAGGACAATATCCACTCAAGAAGCTCGGGAGAGAGGGCTCTTTTTTGGGGGGACATTACAGAGCTTTTCATTCAAGTCAGACATTTTCCACTAGGCTCGGACACCCAGACAAAAATAATGCTGTCAGTCAAGTGAAAAAAGTTTGAATCGAGAGAAAAACGCTGCATGATAGGAAGAGTTTGAGTCAAACGGCCTCGTGACTCCGTATCTAAAAAGGAATTCATATTTGAATAATGCATAATATACCTACAGCTATTCTAATAGCTGGTGTAGGGAAGTGGGGGAGGATATGAAGCATCCCATTGATCATGGACAATTTGAAGCCACCTACTCCATAACCTTATCCTACTTTCGAGGCGCAGAATCTTGAAGGCGGGTGTGATCTCCTTGATCGTGAGAGTCACGGAGCCGTATGCCCCCCGGGGGAAGCTTTCATCGCTTTAACCCTCACATATGTAGGGGATAAAGAGCGTACTTAATGTGTAGCACGCGGTGCGTAGGCAGTCGGAATATGCAATGGGGGTGGGAGGGTCTTGTCGTTTTTCCCTTTTTTTCATCAGAACCCGTGGAAGGTCAGCAACATCTTGACGAAAATCGATTGGATCTCCCGCTGATTCCCCCGTGCTCCTTAATAAAAGTCGAAGGACTCTTTCACCCTCGGCGTTTCCTGCATGTCATGCGTACACACGCGTCAATCCATGCTTTGGCATGCATGCTCATTTGCGTTAGGAGGGAAAGTCCTCGAGTCCAAACGGGTTCACGCGCATGTTCTCAGGGGGAAACAATGCATGAACGAAGGAAAAAATGACCGTGTCGACCGTTCGGAGTCCATAAAACTCATTTCGAAAAGTAAGCCTGCCATTTCCTCTTTACCTGCGAATGCATGAGGGTAAACATACCCACGCATTTTCCTTAGCGTTTGAACGTAAATGGAGGCGTTTAGGAAAGCACAACGCATGTATCACTAAATCGCACAAGTCGCAGGCAATAAAATGCCAAGAAACGGCCTTTGGCCATCCTGGCGTCACTTTTTCCCGACTGAAACACGGATCCTTATATCAGGACATCAACCTCATTGAAAAATCGTAATTCCAGAAAAATTGAGCAAAAAAATATCTTCTCAGGATCAGGACTTTCAGAAATCAGGGACTATGATGGTTAAATTCTCCGTTGCACTGTTCAAGCTAGTGATGCTATCCGGAACATTCCTGAAATTCTAGCAACCCTGACTGAATTGCGGAGAAGGGAAATGTCCGCGTCCTGTGTGCCATAGTTTGCTTTGTACTCAGGCTGGTCTTTTCGTTATTCTCTTTGTTCATTTCGACTACCTAGCGTATCTTTAGAATAGTTTTTTTTTCACATCGTCAACCTTCGTAGTCAGATACATAAGCCATCAGATTCTTAGGCTGAGTCTAGCGTTGGGAGATTCATGAAATTGAGCTGGGCTAGCCTTGAAAGACAAGGATGAAAATTAACGTGAGGTTAATAGGCTACCCATAGCTTGCGATAAGCTGTTGGTAGTATTGTGTGAATTCCATGACTTTTTTTTAAATCTCCTGTAGGCCTGACGATAAGACCATATTGTGTCTGATCTGAGTGAAAATTTAATTTGAATCAGGTATGTCAAAAGGTTTGACTATCCAAGTACATAGGAAGCCTATGAAAGAATACTTTCCGAAAGACTTGATTAATTTACCAACCTAAGCAGTTGCATAGGCCTATGGGGTGACAGCCTCTGAAGAAGTATAAATTGTAGATCTTTGTACTTCATCCATGACTCATAATGGAGTAAAGCTACCTAATCTGAATTAAGGAAGGTCTGTTCAAATATTTTCAGGAAAGAGGAACTGTGCGAAATGTGGCGTTGTTAATTTTGATTTAGATGTGATACAAAGAAGTCATTTGACATGTAATTCCAATTGTCAGAATTGTATATCCTAAAAATAGTGCTTTCAGGGAGACTAAAGCAACTGAGATGAAACCCAGCTGTTTTTGCAGGATATGATCATCCCAAGTATGAGGACATTGTCACATTAGGCTTTTGATTGCCTAAGGTTAGGATTGGTTAGGCCTAAAACTATTTTATGAGAGAGTGAAAGAGAGAGGGAATGATTTGTCAACTGTTATCCTTATTTGAGGTTCATTCTCCCAAGACATAAATTACAAGTCCAAAGTCTGGGCCTTCAACCCAAGCAAGCTGGCTTCTCAACAGCAGATTCAAGTTCAGGCTCCGCATCCCGATGCCAGCATGAATGGAATATCACTGAGTGAACTATGTTGCCTCTTTTGCTGCCCACCATGTCCTGGATCCATAGCTGCCAAGCTGGCTTTCCTTCCACCTGAACCTACTTACCATTACGTGGCTGTGACGTCTGGTGGTAACGTAACCTACAAGGTCCAGTTCAATGACAGGGCTGAGTGGCAATATGGAGAAAGAGAGAAGGAGCTTTTGGACGTGTCTTTCACAACAAACTCCCGAGGGAACAAGATTGCTTGCATGTTTGTCCGCTGTGCTCCAAATGCCAAATATACCATTCTATTCTCTCATGGAAATGCAGTTGATCTAGGGCAGATGAGCAGCTTTTACATTGGCCTTGGAAGTCGCATCAACTGTAACATCTTCAGTTATGACTACTCTGGTTATGGAAGAAGTTCTGGGAAGCCATCTGAGAAGAATTTATATTCAGATATTGATGCAGCCTGGAACGTCCTCCTGACAAAATATCAGGTGCCTCAGGAAACAGTGATTCTGTATGGCCAAAGTATAGGGACAGTGCCTACAGTGGACTTGGCATCTAGACATCAAGTGCGAGCTGTGATCCTCCATTCACCACTTATGTCAGGGATGAGGGTAGCATTCCCCAAGACTACCAGGACCTGGTTCTTCGACCCCTTCCCAAGGTACCCTTCTATAGAGTGACCATTCCAAGCTATCTTTTTTACTTTAAGGTATTGGTGAATTTATGGGAAACAGCCAGTTCAGGATGGTGCCTCCTAATCTTTCAATGTTGGTTTCAAAAGGTGATTTCTTTAGAGATTTTACTATCAGAATATAAGTGAATCACCTGTTTGTACTAATGTTGCTTCTGGCAAATGGCAAACTGTAACAATCCTCTTGAATGCATGAAATCCATCTGTGTGTCCCCATGCTCATCTCATGTCCCCTAAGTATCCACAATGCAATATGATCTATCATAAATGCATGCTGAAAAACCATAGGTTTAATGACAGGACTGTCTAAAGGCCAAAATTTGGCTTTCTGATTTCCTAGGCTGCTGTATAAGTATTATTCAACTGAAAGTTCATCTATAAAAGTATAAAAACCTTCATCTTTGTCATGATATGAGTTATGATATGGAATACTTCACCGTCTGGCTTTGAAACTATTGGGTCTCTCCAAGTCAATATTTGCTCTATGGTCAAACAATTACTCACTAACATTTACTTTCTGATTGGATGCAACTTACTTTGCAGAAACTGGTATAACTTGGACAGTACATGCAGGACATCAGCTGAGAGGACACTGTCCTACTGATCCTCCTTTAAATGATCTGCTAGTGGATTGACTCCTTCAAAGCTAGATAATTCATCATAGCATTCATCTCAATTTAAATACCCCTTCAGCA
The DNA here is from genome assembly GCA_905338385.1 of Darwinula stevensoni. NCBI lineage: Eukaryota > Metazoa > Arthropoda > Ostracoda > Podocopida > Darwinulidae > Darwinula > Darwinula stevensoni. The sequence continues at coordinate 47,009 of CAJPEV010000672.1, read as the reverse complement.
GACCCTTAGGTAGCACATGGAAAAATTTTCATAAAAGCTTTTCATCCTTGACAAGTAAGTTAGCATTTTTCCAGCCACAATGAAAGACATCTGTATCTATGAAGAAGGTAAGAATTGTGCATTACAACTGGATGTGTCTTGAGCCTGAAACTTTTTGAGTGCTCTTCTTAATTGAGGTAGGGTAAGTGGCTCAAGAGCCACTTAACCTACCTACTTAATCAATATGTACTGCCGAAGTTTTACCAGTTTCTTTTAAGTAACTTGCACTCAATCAGAAAATCTACATGTTCATGAGTCAGTGTTTGTACATGAATATACGCTCAGAGTGACCCAGTAGTTTCAAAGACCAACAGTGAAGCATTCCATATCATTATTTACCGATCCTTTGTTCCAGTTTGGAGCCTCTAATTTTGCGATATCATGACAAATTGTGCTTGAAAAGGTATCCTTTAATTACATTTGGAGAAACAAATTTCATTTTTAGTCATATTTTCAATTGCAACTCTAAGGTTAGTATGCTTCACAGTGTGAGTTCTGTTCATGTTTTTTATTCTTGTTCATATTTTTCAATCCCAATCTCATTTATTAATCATTCTCTGTTTCTCTCGTCTTCTGACCCCTCAGCATAGACAAGGTACCGAAAATCACTGCACCTGTCTTAGTGATTCATGGGACTGAGGATGAAGTGATTGATTTCTCACATGGGATAGCTATCCATGAGAAGTGCCAGAAGCCAGTTGATCCACTCTGGGTGGAGGTGAGTCCTTTGGGCATCATGAAGAAACTGAAGACTTGATTAAGGAATCTTTGGAACCCTTGCCTCTCTTCAGGCATTGCTATGCAATCAGAACCCCCCATATTAGTTTCTTTTGGTCAAAGCTTTCAGTGTAAATAATCTACAAAATGAAGCTTAACATGATTTTGAAATGGCATGCATTAATTTAGTTAGATATTTTGTGTACACATTACCTATTTGCAAAAACACATTTTTTCATGCTATTTACAATGAAGCAGGTTGCATCAGTACCTTAGTATAAAATGCATATTGTATGATGCCATTATTTTTAAGTAATCACATGCCATTCCATTTGGGTACATACAGAATGTTTGTATTTAAATGCGACATAGGGAAACATTTTCCACCTGCTTGTGGAGTTCAGCAAATGCTTTATAAGTCTCTGGGTTGCATATCTTTAACCCTTTGGGGGTCCTAGTATTTTGAGTGTGTCTGCACTGTCGTCCAAGTTTTGTCTATCCTTCATCATGAGGCCAACACGAGGTAACTCGGGCGTGGACCTCAAAAGGTTAAGGATAAAAACAATCACTGGGATGTTTTCTGCAGATATACAACCTGGTAAGTCTTTTAGCTTGAGCAGAGCTGCATATACAGGTGGCAAAATATTTCCTAAGATGCATTTAAATATGAATACCCTGTATATCAGTTACTACAGCCCTTTTTGTTTCCTATTAAATTTTTCAGATATTAACTTCATTATTCCTCTGTCCTGAAACAGGGGGCAGGTCATAACGACATAGAGATCTACACCCAGTACTTGGAGCGGTTGAGGAGGTTTGTCTCTGTGGAGCTGTCCAACTGACAAAGCGAGGCCTCTTTGGAGGACCTTGATATCTACCTGCAGGAAAGCCTTCTCTGATCTCAGCGTGATCTATTGTTCCACAATCATGAGGAAATATCAGAGTTATAATAATACTAACATAATTTGAGGCATGGCAGAGAACATGACTGCATGTGGCTGCATTTTCATGTCTCTTGTTCAAAAAGACATCTTGCTTGCGAATTGATACCTTGGTGACATTAGACAAGATACAATCGTGGCTTGGAGGCATCCAGAAAAAAAATTTTTTGATCAGAATGTGTGGTGAAGAAGGTGCTCAAGTCCAGTTTTGTCTGCTTGCAAGGAAATCCAGTGTCCCACCATCAGATTCTCATATTTATCCTGTAAGCCAAAGCAATTCTCAATGTGAAGTTTATAAATAATATGCTGCCTGTTCCTCATCCTCCCCATCCTGTATTTCATAGTGTTCATTATCTGTTGAGTTTCTGTATCATGTGCATAGGATACTTGTATGGTTATTGAACTTCTTTTGCCAAAGGAAGTAATTAGGGAGGTTGATCTGCTATGAGAAGTATAAATGCAATTTGTATGTTTTGTTTACTATATCTTTGTTGAAATTCCTTCTCCCAGGTGGTGATCATTGACAGATCTTTTCCATTCATGGCAATTTTTTCTGTTAAAGTCATAGCAACAACCATCCTCCATTGGCCCTTACTCCCCAGCCTCCTTTCAATGTCCAGTTTATTCACAATTTTATTTTCAAAGGAATTAATCACTTCACTACCAGTCTTAAAACATGTGGCTTCATGACTGAAGTTGAATTACCCTACATGCCTACTTAATTCTTCCCTGTTTTGTTTCACCTCAGTGGTCCAGTCACATGTTACAGGCTGAGAGTGAAGTGGTTAATAATTCCATGAATTTTTTCTTACTACTTCTTCATTTGATTCCTACTGTCTTAGCAATAGGTTGGAAATATGAAGCATATTCCATTTAATGGATCTCCCAGCTCCAGCAAAATCCCTGATATCCATATGAACTATGGTTTTGTGGACTTCTCCAGCATCTTTTGCATAATTTGATCATGGCTCTAAGCTCTGAAGTACTTGTGGTAAGAGTTTTTTACTTCTACTGAGTTCATTTATCCTATGCTGTCACTATGAGTGCATGTCTTGCCTGTGATGGAGGAGTCCAAGTAGAAATGCAACTTTGAGCAAAAACAGTAAAACCGCTTTTGATATACAAAGACCCAAATTGATCAGTTGTCCTTAATGCCTCTTCCAATTGAAGGATTTTTTTTTACCCTTCATAAGTGTGCCTGTACAACAGTTTGTGAACCCCTTTCACTTTTGTTGAGACTGATTATGCATCAGAGTTCATTCAGGGCTGATGTCTGTATCATGGGTTCATTGTGCATTGAAGGAGATCTATACTTCCTTCCAAGACTTGGTTTTGGAAGGAAATATTCAGTTCCAGACCAGCTTGACGAGTGCTCACATTTTGTGCTGTGGCATCTCATATATGTTACATTTATTGTTCATGTGTACATTTGCACTCACTGAACCACTCCTGTTTGTTTCCCTACAGGTTTTTTATGCACTCATGTTGTGGCAGTCATCATGAAATGTGAGAGAAAATGATCTCACTCAAATGGATAAGCACTCTTGTCACAGGTACAGTCAGGAAATCAATTGGTAAAACAGCTCATGACCTGAATATACCCACTTTTGACATGCACTGATAATAGCATTCTCGTGTCAAAATCCAAGGTGCAGTTAAATTGAATAGGTTTTGCTTAGGAAGATAGTTAGGCATTCAAATCCTGTGCAAGGGTGCATCCAGATAAGCCTCTCTTGACATCAGTCAGCTTTTTTTCATACCTCTACACGTAAATGTGATAACTTGCATTCTACTGTTTGAAGTGTGGGTATAATTCATTTACTGAATGACCATGAGTGACAGGGATTTTCTTTTCCAAAGTACTTCTTGATGTGTTTTGCATGAGCCCCATGCATAAGATGGATGCAGGGGAACTGAAAGTGCTTATGGAACCAGAATATAATGGAGATAAAATTAACGAGACATTGAATAGGATGCACTTGAAAAAACTCTTTCGTGAGCTTGGTCACTATCATAAGGTAACTGTGCTAGAAAGTGCTATCTCTGCTGTACCAATTGATCCTCTTAATGGGCAACATTTGCCCTATTCTTGAGAAGTACATAGATCAATTGATTCCTTTTAATGAAAATGAGTCTTGATGCAGCACAAAAAGGGTTACATTATCCAAACCAGACCTGAAAATATGTTTGATGGTTGCTTGTTTTACAATATTAGTTTGATTCCTACGCTGTGCGTAAAATTGTTGGATCTGGCAGCAGCAGCTGTTTTCTGCTGTTTTCCCTTACATTTGTTTGCCCTTTGAGAATATTGGTCATTAGGTCAAGTGGTACAGTGTATGGGGATATGTAGAAGCTAAACATGCCTTCTCCTCTCTTGTTATTGAAGTCACACAATGAACCACCAAAGCATCTCAAGTGTCAGCCAAGAGTGGGTGAGTAACCCTTAATGGAATGAATGAAATTGATATTATTGTCTCTTGACAAAGTTCTGCATTTCATGATGTCATGTCAATGGCTGCCTGAATCAGACCTTTGACTGGTCTTGTGATAGCGATTCCCTCATTTTTCAATGTCCATTTTTCCCATGCCATGGATATCTGTCCATCTCCCTCATCCCTTTCCAAATATTCATGCTCTTAAGTATCCTGAAATCCTCTTGAATAGAGATATCTCTCTTTCCAATGTTAATGGGTTTATTTTCCCATGTTTACAACTACTGTCTTGCTGTAATGACAGAGATATGGTGTCTCTTGGCTTTGCAGCATTGATGTGAATATAGCCAAGTACCCATTTCCTGTTACAGTCTCCTTCATCTTCCATTTCGAACCAGGGGGCTTTTAATAACATGAGCGCTGACTTCTTGTGAATGCCTCACTGCTTTGCCCTTTCAGCGTGTCTCTTCTCATCTGGCTCTGCCATGGAAAGTTGCTGCTTTATCCAATTCGACAGTTAAGACCTGAAATAGGGGGATTTCAGACCCACCTAAAATGGGTACTTTTATGGTCATGGGCTCCCATCAGCTTCCTTTTCAAATGTGCAATTATTGGGAATATATTTGCTATGCACTTCCATGTACCCTTTTTGTATTCCTTTCTTTCCTGCCAAGGAATGTTTCTGTTGTCCTTTGTAAATTTCACTTCCTTCTATCCTCTGGGTTTCTATTATCAGCAATATTGGGTCCGAATTTAATCAGATAAAGACAGGATGCAGCTTCCTGGGACCCATGGAAGAGCTACAATTTTGAATCTAGGGGAGAGATTCTTGCCAAGTTAAGTTCTCACAGTGGTGAATGTGACGAGAAAATACTGTAGATATATAGGCTTAGTTGCTGAGTCTTTCTCCCGGTAAGGATGATTGATTCGTAATACAATTAATCTCTAACAGAGGTACCCGGCGTTACACAGGTGAATATTGCATACGTCCCGTATTTGAGGGTTTAATATTGTTTTAATGCCTCTTTGGCAAACCCGGCTAGAAATTGTTTAAAATATGCAGCTTTTAATACCAATACCAACTGGAAAATTCCAGTAGGGAGTTGCATGTAACTTTTTTATGAGTCCTCAAAATTTAGACCCCTTGGAGGGTCTGTAAGTAGTGGATGAACCAAATCTACACTAAATAAGGTACTGCGCGGAGGGTCCGAATTTTTGAAACGCCACCTAGCCTATGACCATCCAGGGACCAAATGAGGAAGCCATGCAAAGTTTGGTCGGACTGGGATAATAGGCGTGTCCGTGCATAAAGGACAGACACACACACTGAAATTAATAGTACTAGCAGAGGTACCCGGCGTTGCACGGGTGATATTGTATGGGTTCCATATTTGTCTGCACTAAATAAGGTACCTCGGGGCAGGGCCAGATTTAGGGGCAGGCGACCGCCTAGGGCAAGTAGGAGGGGAGGGGGATCTTGGTCATAGGCCGGCCCGACCTTGCCCTGCCCTGCCCTGCCGGGTCCAAATTTTGAAACGCCACCTAGCCTATGACCATCCCCGGACCAAATGAGGAAGCCATGCAGAGTTTGGTCGTGCTGGGATCAGAAGCGTGGCGTTCATAAAGGACAAACACTGAAATATAATAGTAATAGATAGATTCCATGTTTATGCACCCTTATTCAGGAAAAAGACCCAGGACTATTACTGTGCACATGCAATTTAAAGAAATGAGTTATTCCTGCTAGAACTCCAGTTTCGACATGATTCTGAAGGAGAAACCGAAAAGCCAACTGGTGCCGTTTTAGGGTATTTTGAGATTGTCGCAGAAGTCAGGGCCGTTGATGGGCTGAGCCGGGTATCCGCGACGACGAATACGGCACCGATGCTCATTCATCCTGGAGGCAAGGAATTCCCCGTCTTGAACTTCTTTTGCAGACCAAAGCCGCTCTGCAGCGGCAGATGCTCGGGGCCACAGTCGCGAATGGAGGTTCGTTTCGTCCACGAATTCCGCCCACATGCAGACCTCTCCGCCGAGGACGAGCCACTTCTGAGACGGGGTGCCTGGAAAGTTCTCCGGGTCGCACTTGTAGTAATTCTCCCAATCCGTTCCGTACGAGATGTAGTTGAGATACCAGCAAGACGAGAGCAATGCTTTCTTTCCAGCCGCCGTCACCTGATTTTCAATGAAACGAGATGGTTCATTCCCATTAGCTTTTTTGTGCTTCATACACTTCATTTTCAGTGAAAATGAATAAGCCAATGTATGTTTTCATCAGACTTTTTAGAGGTACTTTCAGCAGACGTTAAAAGCCTCATCTAGAGCAAGAAGACCTGCATTTGTGACAGAGTGAGACCTCATCTCATTACTTCTAGCTATTCAGAGGACTTTTTATCCCAAAAAGATAAAGGTTGTAGAGGCGGGGCGAACGCCCCTAGGCAACATATTACAAATATATAGGGTGACTCGAAACAAAAAGGACAACTTTTTGATGGAGACTTTTCCTTGACCAGCGAACTTACGCAAGTAAAAACTTAGAGAAAACCGGTAACTATGTGAACAAAACCATGCCATTTGTAGAAATTGCATGGCTCATGGAACGTGACGTCAGTCGGATGAATACGGCTGAAACGACTAGACGCGGCGCGGGGAACCCATTGGATTCTTGGCGGCCAGGGAACTTACGCACGTGAAAATGTTATATGACAATTCTGTGTAATATATCACTCCGGAAAAGCGGTTATTCCGAGAAAATCGACTTACTTCACTAATGGACAGACTCCTATCGAGCCAATCACCATCCACCCATGATATAAGAAATTGTTTCAGCAATAGCACAGCGTAGTCCACATCTCTAAGGACTTCAATCGAATCCGTGTCTTCAGTTCAGAAATGACGCATGCTCACAAGCACGACTGAAATTCTTGCAACATAAAAGTCAGCTACAATCAGTCGACTTTATTTTCTGCACCAATAACGAGAAGCAAACTCAAACCATTGGCAGTAAGTCTAATCAAATTAACAGTCGCAGGCCTGCCAAATGACCAGGTTCCAGCTACTGATACCAATCCGCTGGAGTTGGCTGTCTCCAGTTAGAGAGCCTCGTCTCCATGGTCGAGCGGTGTTCACGCGACTAACATGTCGTCCTGTGCGCAGGCGTCCCGTTGGCTGTAACTGTTTGACAATCAACCGATTTTAGCTAATAACATGTCATGTCATCACTCAGAGGAAGAGTACCGGTTTCCTCGAACGAGTTTTTTTTATTGGTATAGGTTATATTTGACTCGGAGAAATGGCCTCTCCTCTAGAAATATGTTCTCGCTTCCTTCAGCCACCGAGTATACTGTATTTGTATGGCAATAACACTTACCTGAGCCATTTCACTCTCCCAGTTTCCCTTCCAAACATGAACAATGGTGTTGGGATCCAGTGGAACTTGGTTGTCAAAAACTTCCTGCCACACTAAGTACGTCTTCTTCTTGGATGAGATGTCATCGAGCAGGTCTATAAGCCTGTGAATGTAGTAAGCCTCCAGCCCTTCATAACTGGAGATGTTGTTCTGCTTCATGAATTCCGCGATGTCTCGATTCATGCTCCTTCAGGTAAATAGAAATCGTGAACGAGTCATGAATCGCACTTGCGTTGCCATGTACTATTCGTTTAACGGAAACTCCCTCCTATTCGAGAACTACTCGTCGTCATGCGGCCTTCTCCAGATTACAGTATTTTTTAGAGCTGCTCGAGTCTCTAGGTTCAAGACGATCGGCAGACCAATCAGATGATCTCATTCAAGGTGGAGCAATTATGTCGTTAAGCTTTAGCCTTGTCTTGACGGAAATGTCACTCAGTCCGAAGAGCCAGATTCCCCTTCTCAGATAGACACTAATCCCAGAGTCGACAGGCTTGACATTAGAGCTAGGCAATCCCTGGGAAGCATGTCATCTCGATAATAATGACCTGAATCCCAGGAAAGGCTGTAGTCGAAACGTAGCTTTTGTCACTCGAGGCTTGAGACTCCATCTGCTGAGCAAGTAGGATGCCGAGCTTTGAGTGTCGAGGGACGCAAGTCTTTTATTCGATCCTGGGCAACAACAGGAGTCTCGAGTCTGATGCCCAGGATCGGAAACATCTGAGGACGCTCCTCCGTCTGTCCCAACTGCGATCTTCACGCGACAGCTTTCAAAATCCATGTACAGTAAGATTGTACAATGCTTGACAAAAAAAAAATCTCAACGACTTTAATCTAAATATCAACCAAGCCACTCTCAGGTTCCTTTTATTATCGGTCGGATGTCTACCACACGTTTGAGGAGGCATACGGACGCAAGGATTAAATCCAGTCGTACGTCGGATGTCCCATTGCTACTTGAGATCATGGTTCGGGAAGCGTGCATTGATTATAATGATGCCGACTTCTTCGCTTGTCCTCAATGCAGTTGGTATTGTACTTGTCAACTGCTTAGCCTTGTTTGCTATATTTTCCAGGTACTAAATATGATAATTTAGTTTTCATTCGTACTAAGAAAACCTTGGGTTTTGTTTGCGAGAAATGGACATATTTCCCCTAACAATAGGAGAAACATGGCTTCTTGGAACCAAGTTGGAAAGGACCCGAATGCTCATTTCCCATGCATTTTTTTGGAGGTGTCTTGCTGAATTGAATAAAGGAGTCATCAATACTTCTGAAATATTGGCGAAGTTGCACTTGACTTTGATGGTTCGTCAAAACCAGGTTTAAATTTTTAAGGCAAGAATCCTCCCAAATAGCCCTATCGTCAAAATCGTTTTAAATATACGGACATATACATCTGAAAAACGTGTTTTATCATTTCGTAAAAAAATATGTAAATTAAAACCAAGGCTCTGGATGAGAGAAGCCAACTTTGGTTAGCCTCAACCCATTACTACAGTTGACGAGCAGCTTTTATTCAAAAGAAATGCGACCATTACGTGGAAAGGTGGTAATGAAGAATTTCTTTCTTGGTGAAAGTTGTCACTGAGATATGCGGGTGAGAGGGAACTGGACGCGCCCTCATCATTAGCTGAATGCAAGCTGGAGTGAGGTAATCACGGAAATATTTCCCCCCCCCCCCCCCCCCACNTAGCTGAATGCAAGCTGGAGTGAGGTAATCACGGAAATATTTCCCCCCCCCCCCCCCCAAAAAAAAAAAACAAGGTTCGCGTTCTAACATGTGGGTCCATATTTCTCAGCGTCTATATGTTCCTCCATTTTTTTCCTCGGAAGTCTTTGTCTTGAGGTCTATTCATTTAATTTCATTTCATCCAGCTCTTTCATTTGTTTTACTTTCTTGCTTCCTAATCAGATGTTGCATAACTTGTATTCAACGATTTTCATGTCGAAATACCCTCCATTGACCATGTTCGTTACTGGCAATTTCTGGTATTGCTTTAAGTCGACAATTATATGTTTGTCATTCAGACTGTCTTAAAATCGTGAGTCGTGAGAACGCGTTCAGGAGGCCTAAAGAAGCCCCCCACCCCGAATCCAAAAAAAATTACATTTTACATTAATGCAACAAGGGATAAGTATTTCCTTCACACATTCAGTTTTAGGTGATTTACTTGCACTCATTACTTTCACTCACCAGCAGCGGAAATCGACTTCGTCTCCTCCGAGGTGTAGAAACTTATCAGGGAAGGTATTGAAGACTTCCTTGAAGAACTTCTCGAGGAAGACGTAGTTCTCCTCTCGGCTGGGGTCGATGGGTCCATAGTCGGGTAAATCCCCTAAGAAGCTCCATCCGTATTCCTCCCCACAAGGCGTGAGGAATCCAGGCAGATTCCTTCCCCACGACTGGGTATGGCCTGGTACACAATCGGAAGCACAACATGAGAGGAGAGGGATTCGCAAGAGATCCTCTCTTCCCTTCGATGAGGTAATGACCCTCTCGACAGAGGAGTCGCTCTGTCTCCGATGTTCCGTGGTGCAGGAGACCATCGAAATTTGCAAAATTTATTTAGTTTGTATGTATTGGGTTGGTGCATAATTTCGTAGCGTTTTCTTTCTAATGGAAGTTTGTCCAAGAAAAACAGAATTTTCATAATCTTTTATACATCATTTTAAAGCTCTAGTCTTGCTCTTTCAGATCGTTTTTGAATTTTTTGATTTGCATAATTTTTTTTTAGTTACAGGTTAAAAATTATGGACTGTCAAGTGGAAAAAAAAGAACATTTCCGACATGTGCTTTTGTTTGAGTTTAATCGGGGAGTCAGTGCAGCGGAGGCGGCTAGAAACATTTGTAGCGTATACGGGGAGGACGCAATTGGCGAAAGCACGGCAAGAAAATGGTTTTCTCGTTTTATGGAGGGAAATTTTGACATAAAGGATGCCCCGCGCTCAGGACGAACATGTGACTTAGACGAGGACCGTTTAAACGCTTCGATCCACGATGATCCGCGTCAATCAACTAGAGAATTGGCCAATGTGATGGGCTGCGACCATTCAACAATCGTACGACATCTACAGTCTATGGGAGAAGTTCCAAAATTGGGCGCATGGGTTCCCCATATTTTGACAGAAAGCAACGAAAATCAGCGTGTTGAAAAACGATTGATGCTGTTGACGAGTTAAACGATGACGGGCGAGCAAAGAAGCACTAGTGACAACACGCTGATTTTTGTTGCTTTCTGTCAAAATGTGGGGAACCCATGCGCCCAATTTTGCAAATTCACTAAAGTATACCAACCCCCTCAAGGAACCTAATGCGCCGTTATCGACCCGCGATCATTCGCACCTAGACGCATGTACTTACATGCTGCGTGTCATGTAGTTCCAAATATCAGCTTAAATGGAAAACAGGTAGGGGGTGCCTCGAAAAGAATAAAAACTTGATACTCGCATGAAGTTCAATATTAGTGATCCGTGGAAATCAACTGAGAATAGAGAGCACAGAAAAACCATCCTCTAGAACGATCGCCTATTTCAGAAAGACTACTAGACGTGTTTCTACTTTCGCAATTTCCACCTTTTTTTGCAGGCTTTCATGACGTTTGGTCCGCGGTACATCACCACAACGAGCCTAATGAATACCTTCAAGTCTTTTCTCTATCCTTCCCTTCGTGCCTGATATGCCACAAAAATGACTGAAATAAAACTAAGAAACTCATGCTGCATCCCTTCTATCCCTGCAGGCTCCAGCATTTATTTGCTGTGACACCATGTGACAAGAAGACTGTTTCGTGGCATTTTGAAACTTCATTTACTGCTGCCTTTCCTGTTCCGTGTAAAATTTGATTGCATCTAAATGGAAGGAGTATTTACAAACCAGGCGTGTCGAATTCAGGCACAACCCTTATTCCCCTTCTTCTAGCGTACTCCAAGATGTCCTTCAGATCCTTCCTCGTATACACCATGTCCGGCCCGTATGACCCGTTCTTACTGGAAGGCAAACAATAATATTTGTGATTTTATTTCGAGTTCCGAGAGCTCACTTAGACGCCTGTGGGACTTGGCGGTACCTGAGGAAGGGGAATCTGAGAGATTCGTAGGGAAAAGAGTTGTCGTCGACGATGTGCCAGTGGAAGACGTTGAGCTTGTTCATGGCCATCAGATCCAGTGTTTCGAAGATGGTGATCTTTGGCAAGAAATGACGAGATGTGTCCAAGAGCAAACCTCTCCAGGGGAAGCGAGGCCAATCTTGAACGAAGGTCGTGTTCACGAAGAACTGAAAAATGGCATTTTAGGAAATGCGAGTCTCCATGATCGAGATCATCATTTGAGGTAGTGACTTTAAGAACGATCGGAGTCCCAAAATATTCTAATAGATTTTGATCGTTTTTCTCATCTCGACTAGATTTACTCTCTGCGCGTTCACCTGGCAGTCATGGTAATAAACCATCTGACTGAAAGTCTCGAGTCCACGAAGGATCCCCCAGATGCTTGCTGCAGATAAAAGCGCTCCTCCCTTTAACTCGTCTGTGTTCACCTTCAGGAGATCTGGACGAGGGGAAGAAGGAACCGATTCAACTCGGAGAGACGTTTCAAGGATGAATGACCGGCAAGACAGACTGACATTGCTCGTCCATGCGGGAAGGGGGCCATTCTTCGCACGGAGACTGAAGGTAAATGTCAAGCCGTTTGAGGCAGTTGTCTTTGGCGCAGTTCGTCCACGTTTTCTCGCAGGGTTTGAACTTTGGCGACTTGAATATCAACTTCTGGTAACGTTGGACTGCATCTTCGAGGATCTCGCACGTCGCGTGGCTGATGTTAAACAGAAAATTCTCCGGGTCGATAAGTAGAGTGGATTTATAACTCTGGTAGATCCTGGGAAGCGGGATGGGCTGTCCCCGAGATGAGGAATGCCAAGGCCCAAATCCATCCTTTTGGAAAATAGGACTGGAAAAGTAGGCTCGCACTTCCAAGCCCTGGTTCGTGAGCACTAAGGCTACTGAAATCCAGGTGGTCAACAACTTCATCCTGGTATTCCCTATCTGCACGAAACTAAAGAAAGTAGATGACGAAATTCGTGGTCATGTCAATCTGTTTCCCAGATATCGAACATTATTTCGAGTAAAGATGCTGCTCGGCTCCATTCAAGGTGAAACTGTGCAGCTACTGAGTAAGTGTAGGATGCTTATTTTCTGGCTATGTCATAGGCAAACAATAGTTTGAATAGATTTAAACAGTTAAATCTGTTTTTTCATAAAACTCCTAGGTGCTTTATGATTTCCGGCACATAGTGATCGACTCGCTACTATCCATTCTTTATTTATCATACGTTTACAGACAAAAGCAAAATCATTTGCGAGTGAGACTCGGCACGTTGCGAAGTGCCTCCAAGTAGTGAAAAGTCGAGGAATATCTCTGATGTAAATGAACTTTATTTTTATTAATGACAACTTGCACCAATACTGTATATTATTTGCTCAGATCCTCACATCTGGGATGATGGGCTAAGTCCATCCTGTAGTCACGCAGTTGTACATAGATGAAGTTCATTCTTCAGTCCCGCTGGGCGGGATTCCGAATTACAGAAAGCGGATTCATCTAATCACTCTCGGTCCCCGTACGAGTTCCTCTGAAGAGGGTCTCAACCGTATTAGCTCTGAGCCCCAAAAAACTAGGAGTAACCATAAGTATATGGAGTAAAGACAGGTCTTTGCTCAATTGGGTTTTTCCTAAAGTCGATCTATGATTAAATAAGGGAAACATTAAATTACTCTGCGAAAATTGAAAATAAAATCGAGACAATACTTCGATTTACTAGGGAGGTAGAAAATTTCAAAAGAATGATACGAACTGATGAAAATGATTCCCCTTCAAAACTATAACAACGCGCACGAGTAAATGATACCCATAGCGTTGGTTTCATTTCTGACTGACATGTTTATTATCGATATTTATTATGTTTATTGTCTTGATGTGGTGGCAAATGACTCGTTTGAGCCATCGCCTCACACGATGTCGTTTGCTTTGACTTGTTGGATATATGATATCAGTTGAAAGCCCGTGCACACAGGGTTTTCAAATGGTGACCGCTTTGACTCTGACTACTTGTTTGAGAGTAAAGGTGTTTTTCTAATGAATAATCATGTTTGTGCGGCCTTGGAAAGTCATCCATGCCTTGCCCATACCAAATATTTGGTCTGTTGACTGAGTCGGGGGGGGGGGGGGCTGGGGGGGATTCTGGTCTGACTTACCTAAGAAAGTCAAAATAAGATCAATTGTCAGCAGGGTTAACTGAGCATTTTTCTGGATCGTTGCAGAACTAGATCAATTTTTCTGTCTTAAATAGTCTCAAATGAAAATTCAACGCTGTCATTGGCTTTTGCTCTGAGAACGACATGCAGCTGACCATGTCTAAACACTGGGTTCAGTAAATAAATCCAAACGCTGTCAAATCTCTGACCTTGAGATTCATCGCAAGTCATCGCGAAGGCAAATTACTGAAATATACAGTATGGCACAAAAGTCGGGCACCATATGGGAATATACTGTTACACAACGCTAATTCTTGTTTCTTTCTTTACAGGTGACTGATGGCTGCAAAATTAATGAAGAACGAGAATGTGGAGTTAAGATATGTTAAAACATTATGTGTACTGCGAATCTAAGTGTTTTCAAGTTAATGGCAAACGATTCGAACATTTACTTTGATTTACCATGTGGTGCGCGACTTTTGCACCACCCTATTACTATTAATAGAAATCGTGTTAGCTTCTAGCTAAAAGGAATATCTGGATTCGACGGAACAGGATTGATCCTGGGAATGATAAACCTCTGACCCAGTGTTGCTCTAATTGGCACTTCGACTCGATCACATCGTCTTTTAGGGGTTCACGGTGAGTCTTGTACAGGTCTCTTTTCGTGTTCGAGTTCCCCGAAAGCATAATGATCGCACCAACTTTCCTATTTCAGACAGGAAAAGCGGTCGAAAAATTTTCGTCGAACGACAAAAATCTCGATGTATGACATGCGGGGCAGAGGAAAGGGTGGAAAAACTCGGAAGGTAGAAAAGCAAAAGAAAAATACGGAATGTATCAGCGTTTCTCTCCGTCGCTGCTTGCTCATGGCCTCATGTGCCGCCATAAAGTCCATACCATTCCATTCTCAATGGCTCGAATTGGAGAATGGAGATACGAAAAGGAACTCACTTATTAACAATTCTTATTCAGCAAGATTGAAAGGAAATTTGGACTTGCAGTTGCTCCAGTGAACGGAGTCTCAAGGTACTCGAGGTATCCACTGATGAAGACCTCCTACGGATAGACGATGTTCACGTCGTGTTGAAAGTAAGAGACGAGAGGAGCGTGGAGAGTGATCGGGATCTATTTCAGCGCTCCCATCGGTTTCTTTTTTTTTTACCGTCTACGTGTACAATGGTGATGGGTACAAATGGAGGAAGGAATACTTCCTTCTACAATGGGCTAGTTCTCATCGGGGGGGAAAAGCAAGTGGAGATCGCCATGTTCGATGGGGAATGGAAATCGGTAATGCAGACCTTTCACTCGAGAGAACGAAGGAAAACCTGACAAGAAAACTGATCGGTGTGTCCAACAAAGTCATGCGGATGATTGCAGTCGCTTGAGAGAACGAGCGGAAGAAATCAGTCGGAAGGACGAAGATCAATATCGAAAAACATGGCAAGAATCCCATCATTTTGACGTCTGATTTTGAGACGTATCTTCTATAAATAATTTTTCCTCGACTTAAAGGATCCGCATTTGTCTTCACTTCCTAATTCCCTTTCCATCGTGAGCCCCTCCCTGCGCGGTGGCTCCGACCGTGCGAGTTAGCTCAATCACAGGAATATCTGAGAATTGCCTAAAAGAAGATTCAGTTTCTGATCGTTATGACTGAGGTCCAAACTGCAAGTCAACAGCAACTATTGGAGAAGAAATGAATGAACCGCCCCAGAAGTGGAAAAAACGTTACGGAAGAAAGCAGAAAAGAAAAGGACATGAATGAAGTTTCGAGCTCTAAATTTCGGCTTCGATTGGAATAAAAACGTGTTTCTGCATTATCTTCTCAAGCCACCACGCTTCCTGTAGACCATTGTCCCCTCGAAGGTGAAAATATTTGACGTTTGTGATCCTTCGGACCACCAGTTCTCTACACGATGCCTTACGGCGACTTTAGGGGTGACTTCAAGGTTTAACTTGTGAAGAAGCCTTTTGGATGCAGTGATTGTGTTCAAAAACTCAACAGGAATGACAAGTCTTCTTTGCTCATCTCCACGCTGAGTCAACATACATTCCAAGCATATAACAGTGTCAGCATTATACTTAGCATGATACTGCAGCCCCATTCGCATCTCAACATACTTATCGAAAACCGTTGGCCTTCGATGGTTGTTTGACCGTAAAGGGATCAAATTTCAGCATTTTTTAAGTATAAAAACTATTATTAGTTGAGGAAATAAGGGCTTTCCAATGATACAAAGAAGAAAGAAATAAGTTACTTTTAGGTTTAAAATTAACATGTAGAGTTATCCGGATGAGGTCAAAAGTAAACTCTAAAAAAATTTCAAGATAGATATGGGTCATATGCGAACAAAATTAGAATTAGAACATGTATAGATGGTGATAATCAAACGAGAAACCTGGGCTGAGTTCTCCGATCAAAATCCGATCGCACTGACATCTGCAGCTCAATACGTAATGAGAAATCGCGCAACTTGTTGCAGAAAGCATGAACCTCTTTTCCTCTCCACACGTATGTACGGGCGCCACTCCCAATTTTTTTTTAACTTTTTACTTTTGATCGAAGTTGAATGCAGCATGTCCTCTTGTAATTTGTTGAAGGTACTTCTCGATTACATGCGCAAGTTTCGTCCTGTTCAGTTGACATTTACTGACATTGAAGCGTCATGAGTGGCAAAACGTCCTGGAATCTCGTGAAAGCGATTTTCTCCATGGTTAAATTGCTCCATCATCATTTTTTTTTACAACTGGAAAAAAACCTCCTCCGGTGACGTTCGCGAGACGAAACGATTAAAAATGGTTTGAAGACCAGGCCCCTTCTCGTGCAATGGCGTTTTACTGGTATCGTCACTACATGCGCGGAAAAAGTGACTCGGAAGAGGAGCCCTGAATTGGGTGCCTTCTGACAGCAGCGACGCAAGCAAAGATTGACCTGGCTCAATTTCTGATAATGAAAAAATATACTCGTCAAAGGAAGCCTTCATCAAAAAAGTTCTCAATCGAAGCAGATCCCCACGAAGAAATTCTCATCAGCGAGCGGTCCAAGTCGATGTTTGCTTGTGCCTCAGCCGTCATAAGGCACAGATAGGAGCTCGCCTTCAAAGTTATTTCTTCCACGTTTGAAGGGGCGGTACCAGTTGGGCACCATTGGAGGTGAAGGGATTGGTCCCCAAAATTCAGGACGTTTCATCTAGGCAAGCATCACTGGAGGAGCTTACTTCCGGTTGTAGAAAGCTATACGTAAGTGGATTAGTTCAGACATGGGGATGATAGAGATGACACTGTACTGTCACTCGACGCGCTTCAATGCCACTGAATTTCGGAACTGGGAGAAACTTCCCTTCATCATCCGGCAAATGAGTGGCCCTCCACCCCGGTTCAGCAGGTAGAGCGACCATAGCCACTCACAGATAACGTCTGCTTATCAGCAGTGCGTGCTGTGCTATCTCCCGATTTCTACGTCAATATCATACCAACTCCCAACACCCTTGGTGGCTCACATGCTATAGGAAATCGTTTCTGGGACATTTCGGTTTGCGATAACCATGAGAATTATTCGAAAAAGTAGCCGCGATGTAAAAAGAGAGACTGTTCCTGACTTTCGAAGCAGTTGAGCTATATTGAGCTCATTTCCAGGGAAATCAATGAAGACCGAATTAATGATGCTATGCCGAATTGCTCGTGGCAGAGAAAATTTTAAAGATATCGGAGCCGGATTTCTTAAAAATATTGTTACTACACATTGAAACCGCACGATTGGTCATGACCAGATCATCCTCTTTAGAGTAGTACAATGCTTTAGCAAGCAACTAAAAAAAAGTCAGCAAACGAAGAAGGAAAGGAAGAAAACAAGAGAAGCGTGCACTTATCACCATGCGTGCCTCGGCCATGGCCGAGAGAGGAGATTGTCAACTCCATAGAAGTCACGACTCACTCGCTATCACACGACATGCTCACAATGTGACTGGCAGCAGCACAGCCTCGTGCATGACTATTATAGGCCGATGAGGAGATGCCAACATACACCCGTATTAAGAGATCTCATTCTCCTCATGGAAGATGATACACGACCACATGACGCACATGACAGAAACATCCGATGCGGGTCTATTTCTCTTTGCACAAAAAAAAAATTCCTACGCAAGGATGTATGAGAGGTGCTAATTCTGGCGAGGCTTGCTCATCGGACACCAATTGTTTCAACAAAATATTGGAACACGCCAGATTAATTTCAGCCGTAAATAGCTGTTCATTCTAATGAACTGAGTGCGACGGAATCGTTCATTATTCCATCCCTTCTATTTCTGGTCCATGAATGCCATTGACCAGAAATAGAAGAGGACTCGCCGCTCGGATTCGGTGCCTTGGATCTCTGCGTTTCAACATGACCGGCCACGTGCAGGCAGCAATCCGAGAGGCTGCTGAGGAACAACACGAATTCGCACCAGTGTGGTACATATATTCCATATGTCTCCGGCCATTACTCTTTCACTTTTTCGATGTGTATCTAATTTGGAAGGAGAAGCTTTTCATCAAATTAAAGAGGAATATCTTGGTTGTAGATGTATTTCTCCGTTATAAAAATATACAAGGGAAATGGAGGGGAAAGGAAGAGGTAAGGTAGCAGCGAGCAATGGATATGTCAGCGCCTTGTGTCATCTGCGGCAATCCACGTCATGCGCAATTCCTTACGATCCCAAATGAGAACGTCAATTACAGGTAAGAAAGAGACATGCAACTTCCAGTTTTTCTCCTGAACTAAATAGCTCACTTTCACTTTAATAAATAATTTAAAAAGTGGACTGGGACGGGCATACACAGACAAGGACAAATGCCACAAGCGGCAACACAGAGAACAGGAAAGGGAATCCTTATCGAACATCCCTGACGGCATTGCCCCACCTTCCCACGCATCCTGTCGTAACGTATCCGGTTTTCACGGCCCTGGGGAAGGTGGTGGCAACTTCGATGCCGCTCCGGCCTGAAGCCTTCAATCGCTCCACATAGGGCCGCCAGGGTCGATGTGGCAGGTGCTATTGAGGTGAACCGAGCCCCTATCTCCCACACATGGAGCACAGAGTGGCCTATGTTTCAGCCCAAGGGAGAGCAGGTAGTAACCGAAGGTAGCCGGGTGAACTGTCGGCTCAGGAGAATACCACCTGCCGCCGGTCGGATTCGAACCTGGACTTCCCGAGCCCCTATCCAGTGGATAGGGGCCCGGGCACTCAGGACAGGGCATTCTTCTGGTCTGATTCAGCACTTTTGCTACCAGAATAGGGTGAGTGCTGCGAATGTCGGCACTCTAAGCGAATTTTTCACTTCCACCTTGCCTGGTGGTTTTCGTAATTGAGCTTCCTCGTTCATGTTGGGTCGGGTGATACCTTTACTATAAATCTCCTTGTACCACAAACCTCGAGTGCCCCAGGCCTTTCCTTTCCGAGGGCCTGAGTCAAAGGTGAAGTTGGGTCAGATGTTGACAATCTCGGCACACTTGCTGATATAGAGTCCATCGCCCTGTCGGGAAACTCAGCACAACTATGTATCACTGTCGTTTACAACGGACTCAAAAATGAATGCACAGACATAATAAAACAATACCTAATGTGGAAGAGAAGAACGGAATGAGCAAAAGCCAAGCAAAATCACCATATTTTGCATGATTTTCGGAGTGCGCATAGAGAAGGTAGCTACTGCAAGAAAACTACAACAGCAAATATGGTTGTTCCAAGCCATGTTAACAATATTAGTTCTACCATCTGAGAATACTTATCTACCCGTGCCTAGGGGACTAGTAGTGGAAGCAGAATTTTAACGATTGCAAAGTGCCGAGATTACCCCCAGTGTCGACATTCGCAGCACTTACCATAGTCTGACTGGAGAAAGTCATCAATCGAAACCCCGTTGGCATCCGAATACTGACACGTTATTTTGATAACAATTTTGACGCCCGTCAATGCATGCAGACGTGGTCAAATTGAATGCATTGTTCTGGATTTTATTATATTTTTATTTGTTGCTTTAATGCCCGCAAATTCTGTATGCTATGATCATCTATGAAATTTCTATTTATGTTTCCTCAAATCGAAATTATATTTCTAGCTTCTTAGCTTCTTAGGCATTTGCTTTATTTAAAAAATATGTTTTTGCTGGGTATGTCAGACTTAAGAAAATCTTTCGTTGATGTTCATTTCAAAGGCAGGTGATAAAATGATTCATTTCTGATATTATTTTATAGCAGAAACACAACACTTACGTGTTCGTATCCGGATCCGGTCTTGTTCCTCCTATAACCTGAAGGACATGACTTCATGGCATGGCATAACATGCACGGTTTCTCTAAGTGACTGCTCACAAATATAATTGGACAACAAGTATTATATTCGTCATATATGACCATTTCCATTTATATAATAAAAGCCGACATTTGTCTGTCCGCCGGAGCAATTCACGGGTCGCTTTTTCGGACCCGACCCGATCGACTTGATTCGAATCGTTGCTCCACCCGACCCAAAATTCGATCGCGGAACCGAGTTTTATGGACCCGACTCGCGGGTCGCGTTGGGCCTGTCGGGCCAGCCCGCAGCCCGCTTAAGGCCATTTCACACTTCGCGTGTGACGCGTGCGATTTCGATACGCATGCGGCTCGCGTGTCTGCATGCGTGCACATAGAATGCCCTCACGCATTTGGGTCATTTCATAGATATAGGGACGAAATTGTCTAAAAGAGAAATCCTAAGTTTAATGCCAGTTAAGGAGGGCAATACAATACATCACATTAAAATATATATTCTGATTAATAAAAGAAGACCTTATTCAAAACATAGTGATTCCGATTCCTTTATACTTATGAAGGCGTGTGGGCATAAATGTACACGCGTGTTCCCTTGCATTCGAACACATGTGGACGCAAGCAGACGCATGCTGCAAACGTGTCAAAATCACACGCGTCGCATGCAAAGGGTGGGACTGTCTTTAAGTCTCTAATATTCAGGACTCAAGGTCTCTCGGTACGTCTTCCTTCTAAGCGACTGTGCTGGCTCTGCTGACGCTTCCAGCTATCCCATGACGGAACGAGATATATTTTCTTCCAACAGCTGTAAGCGGCTGGCGAAAAAGAACCCTCTGATGGCGTATTTGCCTGCACTCAATCGGAAACTTGATTGCCGAACTGCCCGTCCGATCCGCGGGGCAAGTCGGTCCAATAGAGTTGATCCGCATCCTGTGCATGGCACATAATCATACCTTATTCAATGTCCGGACGGAACTCACTGATAGTGTCTAGGGAAATTTGGGAATTTAGGGAAGTGGGGTGAATGCCGGGACGCACCCAATATAACTCATTCAAAATATGGCTGTTCAAAATTCCAGCGATGTGTTTTATTTAAACGTCATGGAACAGAAGTCGATGCCAGTGGGGTTGTCCTTTACTGAACAGAGAGAGTTGAGTCATTTAAGTACTCAATTTGAACTCTGATTCAGAGAAGGAAATAAGGCTTAGAGGGTCCTTCACGTGGGATGATTATGTTCAACAGCATTACACAATCATCAACGTCACACAGCAACGCCTCTTCAACTTTGAACTATGTTTCATTTTGGGGCAACGTTTAGACAACGTCAAGTTGAAAAATCAACCTTTTCTGAGGCAACATTGCCATGAACCTTTTCTCAATGTTGACACATCATTGTTGTGCCGATTGGGTAGTCTTCACGTCACCATACTCAGTAAAATTCATGCAGCGAGAAAATGTATGAAATAAACTTGTGAATTTGACGAGCAGGCCCCATACTAAATACAGTCAACTCTCGATAACTCGAAGTTGAAGGGAAATTCGAGTTAACGAAAATTCAAGTTATGAAAGTTTTTTGGATTCTATGTTCTACAACATTGTACATACAAGACAATACAAAACTTGCAACACTAACTCATTTTAGCATAATCACTTGAAAAAGTCTGTCAAGAGAGTTTGGCATTTTTTCGCGGTACCCGCACGTTCGACAATATTTTCCAAGTGCGCGATTGCGTCAAAAGCCTCTTGTGCAAAACCAGAAAAGGCCTCAACAAAGCTCCGCAAAATATCAATAGCATGAGGTTGTAGCCGTGGTTGGCAGCGAGGTTCGCGTACATTGACGGACTAGTTGACGTCAGGGTGCAGTACCCATAAGGTGCAGGCGCGAGCACCCGTGTCTCATCCCAGCCTTGACTTTCCCAACTGATCGGAGTGGGAACCGAAGACGTGAATCATCGCATTCTTGGGCTAACCAAGTCTGAATAAAGGGTCGTTATATCGATGGGTCATTCAGTACGAACTCAACCAATAAAATAGCGCCCGACCATCCCGCATTTAGGGGGGAAAAAAACACTAAGCGATTGCAGTCGATCTAACATCCCAGGAAAAGAGAACCGCTTCCATCGGACCCGTGGTTAACGTGATACTCAAAAATTTGGGGGAAAACGGCAAATCCCATTGACCGGAAAATTTCCATCTCAGAAACGGCATGGAGGCAAGCAATAGCTTCAACCGGAGGTATTTAATGGCTGAACAATTCACTCTATACATCATAGCGGTTTGCTGCGATTTCAGCATCACTGTTGAGTTTGAAAATATCAACTTTTAGGCAATTTTCACCCAAAAAGCATCTGCTAAAAACTTGGAGATTCTAAAAATTAACTTTTTCTTCAAGTGGCTGAATATTATCGCGTGATGAATCGCTGGAAAATTTTAAAGAAAGTTTTTAGAGCTCTATGCAATGATTTTGGCTCAACTTGCCGGTATGCCGATTTTCTTTGCATTATACGTTTCGTTCACTGGTAAGGGACGTCAAGGGACGTCGTTGAGCGACATTTTGACTCTTATGATGAATTCACTTACATATAACTGCGATTTACTCAAAACACCGAATAGAGCTCTGAAAGACCTTTCCAGCGACATATCACATGACCATATTCAGCCACTTGAAGAAAATTAGAATTATTGGAATATGCAAGTTTTGACAAATTAATTTTTTTTTTTTACAAAAATGGCTCAGAAAAGCATATATCGTTGGAAATATCTTAAACTCCTCTTTCTAATGACACCATTTTGATATAGGCACTCCGTCACATTGAAAAATACTCAACCGAATCTGACCAAAAATAATAAATTTCCAATTTTGAGGCGAAATTTTCGCTGTGTAGCCGACAAAAATTCAAAAAAGTAACTTGCTTTATCGATGCACCTCAGAATGGAGTTAAATAAACCGTAACGAGAGATTTGTCCTTCCCCTCGCCACCTATGGATGTTTCTGGGGTGAAAATAGTCTAAATTTCACATTGTCAAACTCAACAGTGATGCTGAAATCTCATTCAAACTCCACTGATGCTTAGAGCGAATTGTTCTATTGCTATTTAAGACCTCCGGTTGAAGCTATGCACGCCTTAGTATGATGAAAGGTTCCTGGGATGGAAATTTAGCAGTCCATGAGGGTTTTCCGTTTTTCCCCAAAGTTCATGGGTTCTAGCTAACCGCAGATCCAATGAAGTCGATTCCTGTTTCACTGGGTTTTGCTTACCGACTGCAATCGCTTAGAATTTTACCCCTAAACTCGAGATGGTCGAGCGCACTGCTTGGTTGAGTTCATATGGAATGACCTTGATGAAGTTCGTCCGTGTATTTGTATAGGAAAAGTATGAATATTACAGGAGTTAATTTTAAGTTATCAGGAAATTTGTCTGATTGCAGTCTGAGTTAAAATGGGGGGAAGATGCATTTCCCCCAAGAGAATTCCGAAGGGAAGCGCCGTAACCTCGAGTTATCGAGAGTTGACTGTATATATACCTGGCTCGATGGAACCTTGCTTTTTATGGGCTTGCACTCCTTTATGATAAAATAACGAATCCTAGCGGGCTATAGATGAGCTCATGTACTTCATCTTATCGATTGACCTGTATTGGGTCCAGGAAACCAGTGTTTTCCACTGCACTTTCCGCCAGAATTTTGTAAATTATGGAATAAAACCGGCGTTCGCCATGTTAAGCCTTCCCAGGCTGCGGCAGAAATATGTGCTTTTTCTCAGCAGCCACTAGGTTCGCTGCATGCCCAGGGTAAAAGGCTGCGTTTTTAAAGGAGTGTCGGGTCCTCTTCTATTACTGGTCCTTGTGAATGTCATCCAGAATGGATATGGAAGGAAAGGAAGTGCAACCCCACGCTGTTAAGGTCTTTTGCAGAGTAGTCTGGTTCCCCATCCACAATTAAGAAAACAGGGTTCGTTATAAGAATTGGGCACATAACGATCGCTCAGAAATTTAAATTGCCATCAGATGGATTCTGAGCTCTGGGCTGCCGAATTGATGGAGCTGAAAGATGTTCCCGAATAACAGCTGTTCAAAATTGGATGGAAAGATTCACTGAAAGATGCGGGAATATTCCATGTCTCTCACACTTGTCTTACCAGGGAATTCATTTTTCATTGTGGAAACGTAGAACTTGGTAGCAAAAGCTCAGGTGTGGGGTGGGGAACATCTACGGGCAGAGCCGTAAATACCCCATGTGGCGCCCCGGGGCAGGAAATCATGGATGCGTGCCCCCCCCCCCCTTCCTTGGCGTTTTCCCCGACTTGTGCCTACCAGGAGCCTATTCCACAGAAGATTTACAAGTTACAGGCTACAAGTTATAAGTAGTTGCAAGGGTCATGTCTTGATCGCGTAAAGTGTCAATGGGACCAGCTAGAAGAGTTGAAAAAGAAGACATGACCCTTACAATTCCTTGTAACTTGTAGCTTGTAACAAGTAAATCTTTTGCGGAATAGGCACCAGTCCTCCTAGAACTAGTACCTGCGTGTCCGCGTCTGAGTTTGCACGCCCTCCCTTTAAGTGAATCTGAATGGCAAAGCCAAGTTGACTTTTTTAAAATTCAATTTTACGGAATAGTCATGAGCTCTTGAGTATTTCAAGAGTATTCATTGACACGCTCGCGAGTCTCCCTCTATAATTGGGGATATAACCATATAGGTTAAAGCCACCTGGAAAAAAGACCCCCAGAATTGTCAAAAGCTGAAAAAAGCCACCCGGGTGGTTGCTTCGTAATTATTCATTTCTCTATATTTATACATAGGGGAGTGGCACCAGTTCGCGAACGGGCGCCAGATAGCGAACGGCGAGTCATGAGATGGGAGCTGACATCATATTTGTTTGATGTCATGCTTCATCCCTTGTACTAATTCACTGGTGTAGCCTTTTTCTACATTTTCCACAAGCTCGACATGGAATGATTGTAATAGAAACGGAATGAAAAATGCATATCTGTCGCCTACCGTGGAAAGGCAGGGATTTTTATCTGCTGTAGCTAAGACCATCACCTTCTTCACGCATCAAACATTCGTCCACCCTGCCACCCTATAGTGATATGTGTGTTCTTCATTGTAGTTTTTCCCCTAAATATTGTGATTTGAGAATTTCCCAGCTGAATTGAGCCAAAAATTGCATTTGAGAGAGTGTTCGCGAACTGGAACAGAATTTCGAGTCTGTGTTAGTTAGCGAACGGCCTGTTCGCAAACTGGGGCAGGCATTTCCTATTTGCGAACGTTCTGCGTTCAATGGAGTTCCATGTTCTCGATGCAAAATGGAGAAGCAAGCCAGAACCCAGGTCATACTTCAGGGATTTGGTTTCATTGACATTATTCTAGTTTTTCCTTCGTGATTCTCTCTTTCTCCCAGACTGTTTCCTACTTCCGCAGGAGAGAAATCTAAGTGCAGATCGAAGGTGNTGGCAGAAAACGTGCGAGGTAAATGTAAGGTCGTTCGCAAACTGGCTCAGTAACTGTTCGCTAACTGGGGCAAGGTGTTCGCTATCTATGAAATTCAAGTATGCAGCGTTTTGAGCTGTCCTGCAGCAAATGCGTGTAGCAGAAGACGATAGGATTTACATGAATATTATCAGATGACACCTGGGAGTGGAAGGAAAGCGGGATCCGCATCAAGAATGCTCTTCAGTGTGATTGCTGACCTAGAGTTCAATTATTTCTCCTTAGGGTGTTCGCTAACTGGGTCCGCTCCCCTATCAGATAATTAAAGACTTTCACTTGGTGATGTTGAGACACATTCACACAGGAATGTGGCTCATTATTATCCATGTTTTTAATATTTAAGGTGAATTTCCATCAATTATTCAAGTAAAATATCACTGATTAGCCGTTTCGGCTGTTCCGCAACTGGAGGGCCCACGTAGATAAGGCTAGGCGCTAATTATAGCCGACTCGTTTGGAGCTCAGCAAAGGTGGCTCCCCGTGGCGCTTGGGGAAGGTGGCTCCCCATGGCGAAAGGGTAGACTTAATTGTAAACCGATTAGTCGTGCGCAAATATATTTTGTTGGCCGGTAAAATTGCTGAGACCGTCATATTCGTTTTCTGTGCGTCAAAACGTTTCCAATGATACCAAAAACCTGGTAAACAACCCAATTTCAGATGCACGTGATGCCGCAGCCCCTGCTCATGCAATATATGCGAGCCGTGATGAAATGTGAACACGCGCTCCGCCATAATAGCAACAGCAGGGGCAGCGGGAGTGCAAGGCCGTCCCCTTGTTAAGTGCGAACCTTGTGCATGACGTCATAATGGTCATTTTCTAAGTCAATTTGCTAAAATTAATTGGGAGAGGACGCGTCATTGTGGAAAGAAGTGACGAATGGAGGCGCAGAAATCCATCCACAGATCTTGCTCTGTCGGCTGTGGTCCGATGCGCGAGCGCCAGACGTACTCGATCAAGTACGTTTCGTACGTCTGGACACTCATGCGGCCGACCCGTCGGCGCATGTCTCTTTTGATCAAGGACTCGCTTCGTCGCCTCGACATTCTGCGTATGAGTCAAAGGATCATTTGGTTTCACGAAGCTACGCCGGTGATTGACTACGTCATGTTGAAAACCATCTTGCGCGAGGCGAGAGTATGCCCTCCAGGCGTCGGTCTTCACGACGCTCCCTGGAAGAACGTTCGCCCGAAGGATTTCACGCAATGTCTCCGCGTTCCGGTTTTATACTCGAACCAAAAAACTGCGGCGCGTTCCCCTCTCGATCCCTCCCACCACCCACTGGGTGGGTCGAAGGCGTCCGCGGTTATATTTCCTCTTACCGAAGCAAGATTCGTCTACTTCTACGACGCGCCCCGGCCCACCCAATGGCTCCGAAGTCTCCAGCAACCAGACATGCAGGAGTTCCCGGAACTGACAGAGAAGACTGGACACGGTGTTTGGAGCAACTCCAACCTCTCGAACGATGACATTCGTAGGGTATTTAAGTATCCAACAGAGAAGTACCTCCAAGAAGGTCTGTATACGGATTGTTCTATCCGCAAAAAAACTTCCGATCCTCAGAGAGTACTTCCGACGGCAACCCCGGCTGGTGCACCGGAACATGGGCTCTCGCAGTCGACCCACTCCACACGGTCTTGCTTCTCCACGACAGTTGCTGCAAGTCACGCTGGCGGCAATGAGTCCCATTTGAATGCAAAAGGGCACCAGTCCTACTACAGAGAGATGGGCTCGGAAACTCCTCAGACTGGACAAAAAATCCATGACGATATGTCACGGCAGATACTAGATGACGAGTGGCCCTTTCACCTACCCAAACGCCTCTGGGCAGGATTATTGGCAGACCTGTTCTACCTCCTTCTCCTTTCCCTCAAGACGATAGAGATCACCTCATTAACTCGACTAAGCTTAGGTCGTTAAGATGTGGCCCCTCCAGTTGCGGAACAGCCAAAAAAATATTTTCCTACTTTCATTATGAAGGGAAGAAAGACTCTGTTCAGCTATGAACATGGACTCGTCTCAACGCAATGCTTGAACAGGCTTGGGGGGGGAAGCTAATCCTGACCCTCCACTCCCTGGATAAAGGTAGTGTAACGGCCCAGCCGGCACGACACCCGGTGAGTGGCCTGGCAGGACTGCCGGGGAAGAGCTCTCTATGAGTCGCCCAGGGAGACCCAGGAGGCCCAGGTATATGCATGACCCCCTAGGTGTCACGCCTGACCTCTGACCCTTGACCCCAATCGAGAGATCTCTCTTAGAAACCCTCTATATGTCTTTTGTTCTCAGCCACCTCTCTTTTCATTTCCGTCTGGCACTCACAGACTAGAGGCAGAGTTATGCTTGTATTTTAATCCAGTAATTCGGCGTCCAAGCGCCAAGAAAGGATGGCCTGTACCGCAAGATCGCACGCGCCTGAGGAGTGAGGTTCTCCCCTTTTTTTTCTATCAAGAAGAGAGCTGATTGCATCCCACGCATCTAGTCTTTCCGCTTATCGTCCACGGGCGATAAGCATCTATCCTTTTATTCTGAAGGATTAGACATTCCCAATGTCTTGAACCTTCATATCCCTAGAGTAGACATTCCCGATCCCCTGATCCCTTTCGTCTTGTTACGGGAGACCGAGCTTTCCCGTTTCCTCTTTTATTTCGTGTCTGGTACACGGTACTCAAGACACCTTGGGTTCGGGTGGAGGGGCTCAGAAGAGTACACGTACGTCAACAGTACCAAACATATACTTTACTAGCGAGTTGGTTTGCCCTTAGGGCAAACAAACTTGCTATGGACGCGCCTTCGGCGCTCTGCGATCTAAGGCATCTGTTTTCGATGCTCACCCCTATTAATGCAGTCAAACTCCTTTGTCCATGGGTTCAATTCTCGCACCTTAAAGTAAATGTGTTAAAGAACATATTATTAATGACGCCATGTCATTTGTAGCATAAGGATCACGAATTAACAATTGTAAGTGTGCCGTTTAGTGTTCCATTGGGGTATTCAATTCCTTTCTATGGTCGAGGCGCTCTTAATAGCATATCAATCCCCAAAAAAGTAGGAGTAATACCAGCCATATGAACCACAGAAGCCACTTGAGAGTTTTAACGCTAAGATGGCTAATATAAAAGATCGTTTTAGGCCTGAGCAATCGTCCAAGGGTTGGATATAAGCCTGCTGAATCTTTCCCATCAGGGCAAGTACCGCCAATGTCGAACTGTATCTGTGTATGCAAGCCAACAGCTACTTAGTCTCCATCCCGTTTCCTTTGAGGAGTGTGCATGAGAGTAGTATTGGCCTAAGCATCCATCCATGGGGTAGGCCTAGGCCTGAGAAATTCGTCCCCAGGCCGTGTACACCCCCCCTCCCTCCCTCCCTCCGAAGTCTGAATTTCTCTAGAGTGGGGGGGGGGGGGGGGGGGGGGGGGGGGGGGTTGGCCATAAATGGGCTGAAGTTGGACTTGTTTTATTTTTCAGAGCATTTCAGTCAAGTTGATCAAATTACATGACATCAATTCCACTAAATGTCCCAAAAATGAATGAGTCTTTAATCTGACCCGAACATAGCGGGATGACACTTTTCTGCCTTTGCCAAATCTTGGGATCTTATTTCCGGGTGGCTTTTTCCCTAAGCCCCTATAATTATAGCACAGCTTTCCTTGCTTTGCGAAACGAAAAGATGTCAATGACATGATCAAAATCCACTTTCTTTGCTGCTTGATTTTATTTTCACTGCGCAACACTTTTTCTTTTTTTTTCTGTGCCTCATTCGCCTTTCGCTTGCTTCGCCCCCTTCCTTATCTAGCGCCCGGGGCAGGTGCCCCCCCTTATTTATGGCCCTGTCTACGGGTCGAGGTATCAATAGTATCCAGAGTCAAGGGTTGAAACCATGCTACAAGGTCTCTTAGTGTCATTAGCTTCCAAGCGCTGCCCAATTGAATCCACAGGAATGAACAATTTCGGGAGAGACTGGTCTGTTCCGCAAAAGAACTGAACAGTTTCCATGGAATCACTGCGTCTAGAGTTCATTTTACTTAATATAAGGAACCGGTCAGCTACTTGACGCGCCTCGTATTGTTCAAGGAGTGTACGAGCTGCATAGGTAGCGTATAGAAAGTGGTCAATTGGTCGAATTTTGGTTCTCTAAAAGTTGACCTCATTGAACTTCTCATCTTCGTGAATGCCATGAATAAGAGAAAGGAGTAAACTTCGCTGAAGACATTAAGCAATTATTGCTACTACTGTGCTTCACTTTAGTCAGAAAATTTTCACTTGACTTGCATCAGGAAGTTCCTTGTACGAGTGTCCTAGTCGAATGAAAATCACTGTACCTCGCGACGATTTGTTTCACGCCAATTCGGAAGGGAATGATGAGGAAGTTTATGGGTTCCCCCTGGATTTCTGAGACACAGCGCCTGCAGTAACCCAAAGAATTTCGTACAATAATGTCCAAAGTTAGGTTTCTCAATTATCGTCATGCTGAGCATAATCACGATCAGCATGTTTAGTAGCTGAACGGTTTCATAAATTCAGCGAACTGGACACTTAATGCGATGGCTCGATTTCTTCCTGCAATAGACTGATCTCACCTGGTGGTTTCCCATAGCGGAAATTCAGCTGACAGCGTCCTGCGAGCGAAAGTTGGCGGTTTCTCACCTACGAGCACACAATGGTGGGTGATGAGATTTGTGTCATCACGTGATCCGGAGACCACATAGTAAGGCCATCATGACAGTAGCCGAAGATTTCGTCGCCCTCGATATGTTGTAGGCCTAACAGAATGTTGGCAAAAGCTGACCTGCTGAGCAGCTACCATGCTGCTAAGACATCCCTCACTACCCTTGCCGCCAGTTGCATCTTTGATCAGTGAAGTAGGTTCGCTTTCACTTCGAGCCGTTCAACTTTTTGATATTTTCTAATAGCATGGACTTCTTTGATGCTTCTCATCTGTAGGCCAAAATTTCCTTCTGGAGGAGCATTCTAGCACCTTAAAGATTTTTTTCACAGGGGCTTATATAGGGCATTACCCTTAGCTGTCGGAGGAGGTAAAGCTGTGCTCTAGGTGATGAAATGGAGGAAGAAGTACAAAAAGAGCAGTTCAGAAAATTAGAACAGCTTAGCTTGACCTGCATTGCAGAAAATCCAGTACGACTGGGAATTCTCATCCTTCCCCCATCTTAATAGAATTTCCAGTATGCCTGGGAATTCTATTAAGATGGGAGAAGGATGAGAAGAGATAGAGAATGATAGAGATGAGAAGATAACTTTGGTAGAACGTAGTCAAGAGAGTGAGAAGACTCTTTCTATAGGTTTGTCTTTCCTCTTATTTACATATTTGAGTATATTTGAGTTATTTAAATTTTATTTTGCTTGTGTAAATTTGAGATGAATTTCCCCTCATCACTTCTTCTACCAGAACCCAGATGATCATATGTTTAATTATATGTTTCATCTCTTCATTCCCAAAGAGTTGCTTCAAAATACCTTGCCTAATTACCATGTCTCCATGAAAATACATGGAGTATTGGACTTAACAAGTTTATAGTGCAGCCTACACAAATGGCTAAATTATTGTATTAAAAAATTTTTCAATATCTGACATTTTTTCCAAAGACCACATTTCCTTTCAGCACTTCAATTGGAAGGCTATTACCACACCAAGAGCCTCTTCTTCCCTTGGTATCTATAAAGTGTGGAATTCAAGTATAGGCTTGAAGTCTTGGAAGAACTACAACAGTTAGTGTTGATAAAAAGATCTTCAGATGTGATTTGGGCTTCTAGTATCATCACTCATGTGAAGAAAGGTGAACATAGGTACATGTGAATTTTGATGGACCAATATCGATTATATAAACCAAATTTCTTGAGACAAGTGTAATATTGTGGAGTTATGGTAAATGATGTACACCATTGTGCCATTGAGCATTCTTAAAGCAAAAGTCAATTCATGGATAGTCAATTCATAGTAGGGAAGGAACAGTGATTCTTCAGTATTTTCATATGTTATCAGTGAATCTTCGCAATTAGAATTGTTTACCAGTACTTCTTAGTAATTGTATTTGAAGATGCTAGATTTCTTTGCTCACTTGAGTTCAGATTAGATTTTCATTATTCAGGAAACAGCAATTGAGTCATAAGAATGAACTTAACGGAGAATAAAAACTTTAATGTGAAATTAGTATGTTCATCAGTAGGTTTTTTTTATTCAGTGTACATATGTGATCATGTAGTGAGGGCAGTCATGCCAATGAAGTATACCTGTGCTGTTCAGAATTGTGAATAATGGAGAATTCTGATTTGCTAATATGCCAACAAAACACACTTGTTCCTTTGTGATTGTGATAATTACTTATTACTTGGAACTGCATGCTGTCACTAACCACATCATCACCTTCTGCTATGAACATTCTTGTTCTGCTCTATTTTGCAATCAACTGAATATTCTTATACCTCCACTTCCCTTGTATTTCTGAAACTCTAGCATATGTAAAGTTTTATGAAGACCAGCAATGTTTCGGTTTCCAATGGCATGAATCTTTAATGCATCCTGCATGACAATTGCTGAATTGGTTGTCTCTTGGTTTATTTAGAGGCCTTGTGTCCTTGCTTTCCATTGCTTACTCATTTGCAGTCACCTCTCATTATAACAAAGATGAACTAGCTGAAATTATATTACTAAATCAGATTTTTATGTAGGAGATGGTCATATACATCCATTTAGAGGTACAAATTCATTTTATGCCTGTGTATATATGATTTCATCATCCTGTTGGTGTATTATGGGGGTCAAATAGCTTTTTAGGGTTTCATGGATGGCAGTAATCTGGCACATTAACTGTTACATATCCTGCAGGTGGGTCATGTGGCCTTGTGCTGAAAGCATAAAAAATATGCATTGGCAGTTAGCATGCTAAATGTGGTGAGGCTCCACTGTGTACAGGGTATACGCCTCCCAAAATCTTGTGAAATGAAACTAGGAAAGGATGAATGGGGCAAAGAGCCTGATACCTCCAGAGGATGAAGAGCTTTCACTCATGTTCACATTCCCTGCCACACTCACATTCACATTTCCCCTATCATGCACAATCTATAAGGGTCAAATCCTCATAGGTAGTGCAGCTGAAGCACTGTGATGAAAGGCTGGATGAAGATAAGAACTAACCCCCATCTGCATGTCTGATGAAATTTTTGATTGACAGGGAAAATATTCATTACATCTTGTGTCCTTTCTGTCTGGGGATGCAGAAATTCTTTCATTATATCTAACATTTTGGTACATCACATTTTTGCTTATCTTAATTTTTTAAAATCATGGGTGCCAACAGAGGCCAAGGATTTTGGTATAACTAGTTTTTTGTTTTATCCATGTTTGTAATACAGAGAGTTGACTGTATGTAATGAATATATTAATATATATTTTTTCAAAAGTGGGATTTCAGGTCAGTGAAATGGCAAGTTCAGGTAACTCTGCTATCATGCATTACCATGGATTTTTAACTTTTGACCTGGTGTTGCTTTTTTTTTTCTCAGGTGGCTTATGGAATTCAGGCAGATTCTTTACTTTGCAAATGTAGAAATTTTCACAGAAAAAGTTGCAAAAGTTTTTTAATTTCTGGGATTGAGGGCAATGTTCTGCTTTTATCCCCCTAGAAGCAAGTGAAATTGTCTTAAAAACAACATGTGAAAAAGGATTCAACCCCAGGAATGTACTGGAGTTTCTTTGACATCAAAGTCCTCGAAGTGTATGGTGAATATTTTTTAAAGAAATAACCTTGAGATGATCTGATGTATCTGCTATGAGTTAAACATCAAGAGAGAGTATTAATCTACTGCAGTAGGTCAGAATTTTTATGTGCTCTATAAGCATTTGGGAATACTTCCTTATGAGCAGAATGTGCTTGCACTGCAAGAAGAGGAGTTTCTCTTCCTCTTGCCATAAATATACTGAAGAACTCCTGCAGCTCCTGCTTCTCCTCCTCCTCCAAATCAAACATGATGAAGAACTGCCTAGGCAAGTAATCACATTTCTTTACCCCTAATTATTTCCAATTAATCCAAGGAGCTACAGTTGAAGCTTCTTTACCCAATGAGTGTAATGGATGCATGAAGTAGTAGTTGTTGAAGTGACTTAAATGCTGATTGGGGGATTGTCATGACTGAAGCTAATTTTTTTGGGAATGCTTTCTTTATTGGCTGATATCTGCTTTTCACTTTACCAACATGTGTGAAATACATATTTCATGTCCTTAGGTACAAGTCTTGAGTTGAGCTGGAGGAAACAATGCCCATTCAGCAGTGAAAGCAGTCACACTATGGCTGATGACTGATGAAATCACCATGAATGTATGTAGACTATGGCAAAACAAGAACAGCCCTCAACAGTAAGGAATGAATTTGTATTTACCTTTACCTTCTTTTCAGCTGCTTTTTTTTTTACAGATCAATTGCTGAAAAATTTAAATTTGGCATTTGTTTATAGAAGGTATTACTAAACCCATGTCATAGGAAGGTCATTACTTGTTTGCATAGCATTACATAGTTGGCAGTCAATTGGATTTATGACTATATCCATGCTAATTTCTAGCACCACTGAAGAGAACTAAGTTTGAGATTACTGCTTATCCATGTGCCTAGAAGAGTTCCTAATTAAGTTTCTGCATTTTGTTCTGATGGATATAGGCAATTATTGAATGGTTATTACACAATTCTCTGTAGCTGCTGGGAACCAAAGAAGTGTTGGCCTCCAGGTGCTGATGTAATGATGCTCAAAAGAGAGTATGGATATGGCCACACCTGCATCATACTCATCTAAACCAGATGAGAGAAAGTTCATAACTTTGCTCCAAACATCCTAAACCATCATATTAGGAGGGGCAAAATGAGATGTGCATGTTATTTTCCACATTGTAGGGGAAATTCTGAGGCTAAACATGAACAGGTTAGCAGTAATAGCAGTACTGGGAGAGAAGAGACTGGTGAGTAACAAGTAAACAGCAGTGTGCATTCAAGTTAGCTGGACAGAGGACTTAATTAATCTAGAACAAAGGGGAAAAAAAAAAACAATTTTAAAGCAAAATGAAGTTTTGTTTGTTGTGAAGTGCAATCTCACTGCAAGTATAATTGGCTATGCAAATGTATCTCTATCTGATGACTCACAAGTAGTCTTTTCATTTTCTGCTTATTGTTTCTTTACTATCTATTCAGTTGCTATCACCTCACATGATGCAAGCACACCTATCTTTAAGTTCTTACACATTTTCTTATGCATTATACATTTACATGATGGAACAGCACTTGAGTTTTGAAGTTGATGAAGGGAAAGTAGCTCCTTCTTCCATATTATTCATTGTGTCATTTCCCTTCAGTTCTTACTGTTAAAACTACAAGCAATGGCTTACATTCTTTTAAATGTATGGCTGAGTGCATTAGCACTTTTGAGCTGTCTATTATTGGCCATGTTCAAAAACAGAAACAAACAAATACTATTATTTTTGTCAACAATACACTCCTTACAGAATCACTGATTATTTATGGAAACACCCTGTTTACAGAGTTTCATATGGAATGCTCCACAGTTTCAAATGAGTGCAGCAATTTTCCAGCACCTCTTGCTCTTCAGTGGTACAAAATTGGCATAACTGCTATCATATTACCTGTGGGCTTATGTAAGCATATGATGAGTGTGGGTCATCTCTAACATACCTGATGCTCTCAAGCTCGTACTTATGGTTGTACGAATGGTGGTTTAATGGTGATTTATCATGTGATCCTGAAGAGTGAAAAGCTGCAAGGCAAGGATGTACCTCCTGCTTCAGGAGGAGAATAGTGCATACAACATTCCTTCTGTCCAAAGATGTAGACTCTTTATGCTTTTTTTCCCCAAGTCCTTTAAAATGCCAATGGGTGTTAACACTACTCACACATGACTCTCTGGATATATAACCATATAACAGAAAATTTGCAACAAGAGAAAATCATCAGAAATATTATTTTCAAAGGTTATGCAGTGTCAAATGCCTAATCCCTGAGATTAATCCGGATATGTGACACTGGAACCATTGGTACCATTTCCTGCAAATCCATGGAATTTTTCAGTGACTTACAAGCCATCTGTCAAAACAAGCTACAAAGTGCTGAAGAGAGACTGACAGTCTCAATTTCCAATAGAAACACCTCAAGTGGACAAATCTAACAAATCTAGACAATATATAGCTTTCAATATTCAAAATATTCGAAAATTGATAAACCAGGTGCAGCAATTTTACAAAGCCCTCAAGATAGCAGAAGTCCAGTCCTTCCAATTCTTACCAATGATTGCCATCCAACTGGATCGCCACCTTTCATTCTCATGCTTTTCAGTGTCTTCCATGATTAAAGGAGCTTTAAAAGCTCTAAAGTGAGGTTGACTATCTCCGTTTTTAGTGAGAACACCAAATATTTAATGAATTATGAATGGGTGTACATTTCCATATTCATGGAGACAAAGGATTTCTTGGCTGTCTGATCACATCACCAAAATGATCTCAGCCTAGAAGTTATTGCATAAAAGGTACCTATGGCTGCACTGTTATGGATGCTCTGCCCATGCTCTTAACTTGCTTGCTGATGATTTGCAAAAACTTTATGTAGATGCTGTAACCCCGAGGAATCGCACCATCAATTGTTTCTTAAAGGAACATGCAGAGTTGCAAAGGCTCATGAAAATTGCCACTAAAAAATGCACAAAACTGTGAAAACCACAACACTTGGAGGCTTAACATGATGGTCCAGTTATAGAAAAATAAATCAGAGGAACTTGAACTTCAACGATTGCCTCAGACTGGCTGTCACTGAGGATGGGCTAAAGAATGAATTCAGGAGACAGTCACTGGCAGAAGATATTCAAGAGCTTTTGATTGGTGGGGAGAATTATTGGCTTCTTTCAGTGGGTGTTGGTACACTTCCAAAGCCAGTCAGTGATGCTACTGTGGAGGTAGAGGGTGACTGATTTGTGGCAAATATTTTGAGATTTATTACTACTTCTTGGAAAATCAGCTCATTATTGGCTAGGGATGGGTTATTGACCAGTCAATTAAAAACATGCCAATTGACCAGTCAATTGACATGTTTAATATGGTCAATATGGTCAATTTTGGTAAATAGGACCAACTTTTATTTATTTATTTATTTTTTCTTCATAGTTTTTGTACCATTATATATGTCATGACTCACAAGTGATAGACTAAGGATGGGAAGTTGACTGGTCAACATGGTCAACATTTTAGACCATTTGCAGAAAATAATGGTTATGAGCCCAACAAGAGGTTAGGCTTTATGACTATATGATCATAAATGACCATGTTGACCAGTCAACATCTCATTGCTAAGATAAATTTAATGTTCCATCTCATGCAATCTATAGGGTAAACAGTATATCCCCCAGCACTAAAATCAAAGAACCAGTTCAATTTTTAAGATTTGTTCATGCAGCCTGCCTGCACACACACTATGCATCACTCAGGTGAAAGGTCATGGTAGTTTGAGCATTTGCAAAAATGTTTTCCTACACCACAGGTGTCACAGTCTAGGTGTTTGGCAGGCAGGCTGCATGAACAAATCTTAAAAATTGAACTGGTTCTTTGATTTTAGTGCTGGGGGATAAATGACCACAGTTATGAGTTATATAAAAATATCTTAATTCACTGAATAAAAAATTAATGGCCAATAATGGTCAATTAAAAGGTGGTCAATTGACCGCCCCATCCCTATTCTTGGCTGATGATCAGGCTCATTCAGGAGACCATACTAAAGAAGAGGGAGTTCTCCATGACTGGCATACATATGGCAGGAAATATCTTGGATCCTCACTGTCATGGAGTGGACCTCACAAAAGTGGAAGTAATGCAGGGTGAAAAAGCAATTTTGCAGTGGGAGCTCATTTCAAGCTAGATAAATTGGCCTTGGCACTGGAAGGAATGCAAGAAAAATACTGTCTTGGAGTAGCTGAGTCACTAGACCTGGATCCTATATCCCTTTCAAGTGTAGTCAGATCCATATTCTCCTTACCTACTTCTACTGCTGTTGTTGAGCAGAGCAACAAGGAGTTACTGCAGGAGATAAAAACAAATTAATCTGCTTAGTGATGAAAGAAGTGCCCTTCTTTCAGAACATCCTTCAATACGAAGTTCCTCCTGGAAAGGAGAGCCAGGAATGCTGCACATCCAGCTCAGCAAGTTGGTTCAGCACCATGTTGCTTGGATGATGCTTCCAGGAGCCTAGACACCATTAATTCCCTTGGTCCTGGGTCAAGCACATCACACATAAGCCTGATGAGAGGGAGAAACAGTTGAATGCCAAACAGTCTGGATCCAAGAATATTTTTCTTAAAAAAGGTAAATGGAAAAACATTTCAGTTACAACGAACCTATCTGAAGAATACTCCCTGACATCTAATTCAGATTTCAGCTCTTAAGCTGCTGAATTTCTCATTCTGAGGTCACAATGGATAGCCTGGTGAAAGGAACCCACATACTTGCAAAGTTTCATGGAGGAAAACATGGTGCTTCACATGATCAATATGCCTGTATTATAAAAGATGGAAATGAAGACTCAAAAGATCTCAGTGACGACCTTGGATGTGTCGGTGATGAATGTATTACTTCTTGTGCAGAAGAAGCAGACATGTCTGATATTAATTTTGCCCAAGTAATTGCAATTGAGGAGTAGGAGTGAGGTCATCTCTTGTTTCAAGTGCTTAGCCACATTTTCTTCCCTCCCAGAAAACATTCTTCCTTGGTAACTCGTGGACTTTTCCATTACGCTTTAACTTAATCTCAACAATGACGTTTTTTTTCATAGTCCCAGTGAAATTTCACAGATTCATTTTTGGAACAATTTTTTCAGGTTTGGAAAGTACAATAATTTGTGCTAGTACAAAAGTGACAATGTGATTTGATCCAGTGATGCCTGACACAAGAAAATGATTGCTGAAGGCTGACAAGGTTATGGTTCCAGTTCTGTTACATTACAGATTTT
The DNA here is from genome assembly GCA_905338385.1 of Darwinula stevensoni. NCBI lineage: Eukaryota > Metazoa > Arthropoda > Ostracoda > Podocopida > Darwinulidae > Darwinula > Darwinula stevensoni. The sequence continues at coordinate 8,437 of CAJPEV010000672.1, read as the reverse complement.
TGCTTACCAGGCACTCAAAATTTCATTGATTATGGTGGTTATGGTAATTCCTACATCAGGTAATTCCTACAAGGATAATAAGTACTTAAAAAATATCAAAACCTGAAGGGTAAAAAGGAATAGCTAAAGCCAGCGGTTCCCAAACTGTGGGTCGCGAGAGGCATTAAGGTGGGTCAGGAACATTTTCCTAGAATAAAAAATCACTATATCCGCATCCGCTCAGGATAAAACATGCCCTGCAGAAAAGATCAATCAGTTTTCTTCACGCTATGATTACTTTGAAAATACTTCATCATGGATTCCGGTGGGTCACGAAATTTTCTGAATTTCAGCAATTTGGTCGCAATTCAAAGAAGTCTGGGAACCACTGGATTAGGCCACTGGTAAATTAATTTATCATAATTAAATCATAATGATGTTTTGATACACAGTAAACTCCGAGATGTTGAGATTTCTAACGAATGCAGGTTCATTTCTTGTTTAAATCATGAAAACTTACTCTTTTTTAATGGATAAGGAATCATTGCCATTTGATTGTAGTTGTGGTATGGTCAGATGCTTGGTACGAGAGTTGCCATAATATGCAAGGTACATGACCTATACAAAACCAAAAGGAGAAGTGCATGGAACAAGACAGCTCCTTCAAAGCCACAAGCTTACCAACATCTATTGAAAATTGAGAACCACGATTGAGATTTTACAGTGTGGCAATGTGTGACTACATTAGAAAAGCTCAAGCCATAAACCAACAAAGCCATATTTATATCATTATAGTAGATTTTTTATTAATGAAAATTTCCAAGCCAAGAGAAACATGGAGTTAAAAATATCATTCGAGTCAGACAACTTTAATCGATTCACCACTTCATCAAATCATGTTTTTATGCTTCTGAAGAGATAACCTAGCTAGACGTTTATGGAATTCAGATAATTAGCATGTTCTCCGGAGGGCATCATTTTCCAAGCAGGAAACAGATGGAGTCGGAGGACTTCCGTCGGATCCCAGCCTCATGAATCATCGATATTACGCCTCTGGAGATATTTCGCAACCAGATAATAGTGGAATTCAGAAGATACGGCTGTTTTCGAAAAGGTCTCATTTTTATTTGCAAAAATCAGCTGTTGTCGGACGACTTTCTTCGGATCCCAGCCTTATAAAACCGCGCTTTTCGGCTTTCGAAAAGGCATCATAGCTGGAAGATAGTGGAAATCAGAAGACACGGCTGTTTTCCAAATGGTCTCATTGTTCATGAAAGTATCAGATAGATTCGGACGACTTTCTTCTAATCCCAGCCCCATAAAACATCGCTTTTCTGCTTCTGAGAGGCATCATACCAGGACGATAGTGGATTTGAGAAGATACGTCTGTTTTCGAAAAAGCCCCATTTAATATGCAAGTATCAGATGCATTCGGAGACGTTCTTCGGATCCGAGCCCAATAAAACATCGCCTTTCTGCTTCTGAAGAGGCATCCTACCAGGACGATAGTCGATTTGAGAAGATACGGCTGTTTTCGAAAAAGCCTCATTTTCTATGCAAGTATGAGATGGATTCGGACGACGTTCTTCGTATGCTAGCCTGATAAAGCCGCGCTTTTCTGCTTCTGAAGAGGCACCATAGCGGAGAAGAAAATGCTGTTTTCGAAATGGCATCATTTTCTATGCTAGAATCAGATGGATTCCGACGACTTTCTTCCTATTCCAGCCCCATAAAACATCGCTTTTCTCCTTCTGAGAGGCATCATACCAGGACGATAATGGATTTGAGATGATAATGCTGTTCTCGGAATGGCAGCATTTCCTATGCAAAAGTCAGAAGGATTCGGACGACGTTCCTCGGATCCGAGCCCTATAAAACATGGCTTTTCTGCTTCTGAAGAGGCATCAAAGCGGGACCAAAGTGGAATTGAGAAGATTCTGCAGTTCTCGGAATGGCAGCATTTCCTATGCAAAAGTCAGAAGGATTCGGACGACTTTCTTCGGATGCGAGCCCTATAAAACATCGCTTTTCTGTTTCTGAAGAGGCATCATACCAGGACGATAGTGGATTTGAGAAGAAACTACTGTTTTCGAAATGGTCTTATTTTCTATGCAAGTATGAGATGGATTCGGACGACTTTCTTCAGATCCCAGCCGCATAAAACATCGCTTTTCTGCTTCTGCGAGGCATCATACCAGGACGATAGTGCAAATGAGTTGATACGGCTCTTTTTCCAAATGGTCTCATTTTCTATGCAAGTACGAGATGGATTCGGACGACTTTCTTCAGATCCCAGACATATAAAACCGCTTTTTTCTGCTTCTGAAGAGGCATCATAGAAGGAAGATAATGGATTTGAGATGATAATGCTGTTCTCGGAATGGCAGCATTTCCTATGCAAAAGTTAGATGGATTCGGACGAATTTCTTCGGATCCGAGCCCCATAAAACATCGCTTTTCTGCTTCTGCGAGGCATCATACCAGGACGATAGTGCAAATGAGTTGATACGGCTGTTTTCCAAATGGTCTCATTTTCTATGCTAGTAGCAGATGGATTCCGACGACATTCTTTCTGAAGGGACATCATACCAGCACCATAGTGGATTTGAGAAGGTACGGCTGTTTTCGAAAAAGCCTCACTTTCTATGAAAGTATCCGTTGGATTCCGACGACTTTCTTCGGATGCGAGCCTCATAAAGCCGCGCTTTTCTGCTTCTGAAAAGGCATAATACCAGGACGATAGTGGATTTGAGAAGATTCTGCTTTTCTCGGAATGGGAGCATTTCCCATGAAAAGTCAGATGGATTCGGACGACTTTCTTCAGATCCCAGCCTCATAAATCATCGCTTTTCTTCTTCTGAGAGGCATCATACTAGGACGATAGTGGATTTGAGAAGATACGGCTTTTTTCGGAAAAGCCTTATTTTTTATGCAAGTATGAGATGGATTCGGACGACGTTCTTCGGATCCGAGCCTCATGAATCATCGCTTTTCTGCTTCTGATGAGGCATCATAGCGGGACCAATGTGGAATTGAGAAGATACGGCTGTTCTCGGAATGGCAACATTTTCTATGCAAAAGTTAGATGTATTCCGACGACTTTCTTCCTATCCCAGCCCCATAAAACATCGCTTTTCTGCTTCTGAAGAGGCATCATACCAGGACGACAGTGGATGTGAGAAGATACGGCTGTTTTCGGAATGGCAGCAGTTCCCATGAAAAGTCAGATGGATTCCGACGACTTTCTTCCTATCCCAGCCCCATAAAACATCGCTTTTCTGCTTCTGAAGAGGCATCATACCAGGACGATAGTGCAAATCAGTTGATACGGCTGCTTTCCAAATGGTCTCATTTTCTATGCAAGTATGAGATGGATTCGGACGACTTTCTTCAGATCCCAGACATATGAAACCGCTTTTTTCTGCTTCTGAAGAGGCATCATAGAAGGACGATAATGCATTTGAGATGATAATGCTGTTCTCGGAATGGCAGCATTTCCTATGCAAAAGTTAGATGGATTCGGACGAATTTCTTCGGATCCGAGCCCCATAAAACATCGCTTTTCCGATTCTGAAGAGGCATCATAGCGGGACCAAAGTGGAATTCAGAAGATTCTGCAGTTCTCGGAATGGCAGCATTTCCTATGCAAAATTCAGAAGGATTCGGACGACTTTCTTCGGATGCGAGCCCTATAAAACATCGCTTTTCTGTTTCTGAAGAGGCATCATACCAGGACGACAGTGGATTTGAGAAGATACGGCTTTTTTCGGAAAAGCCTCATTTTCTATGCAAGTATGAGATGGATTCGGACGACTTTCTTCGTATACTAGCCTGATAAAGCCGCGCTTTTCTGCTTTTGAAGAGACACCATAGCGGAACCATTTTAGAATTGTAAAGATTCTGCTGTTTTCGAAATGGCATCATTTTCTATGCTAGAATCAGATGGATTCCGACGACTTTCTTCCTATTCCAGCCCCATAAAACATCGCTTTTCTGCTTCTGAAAGGCATCATACCAGGACGACAGTGGATTTGAGAAGATACGGCTGTTCTCGGAATGGGAGCATTTCCCATGAAAAGTCAGATGGATTCGGACGACGTTCTTCGGATCCGAGCCTCATGAATTATCGCCTTTTCTTCTTCTGAAGAGGTATCGTACCAGGACGATAGTGGATTTGAGAAGATACGGGTATTTTCGAAAAAGCCTTATTTTCTATGCAAGTATGAGATGCATTTGGACGACGTTCCTCGGATCCGAGCCCCATAAAACATCCCTTTTCTGCTTCTGAAGAGGCATCATAGCGGGACCAATGTGGAATTGAGAAGATTCTGCTGTTCTCGGAATGGCAGCATTTCCCATGCAAAAGTCAGATGGATTCGGACGACTTTCTTCGTATGCTAGCCTGATTAAGCCGCGCTTTTCTGCTTTTGAAGAGGCACCATAGGGGAACCATTTTAGAATTGTAAAGATTCTGCTGTTTTCGAAATGGCATAATTTTCTATGCTAGAATCAGATGGATTCCGACGACTTTCTTCCTATCCCAGCCCCATAAAACATCGCTTTTCTGCTTCTGAGAGGCATCATACCAGTACGATAATGGATTTGAGATGATAATGCTGTTCTCGGAATGGCAGCACTTCCTATGCAAAAGTCAGAAGGATTTGGACGACGTTCCTCGGATCCGAGCCCCATAAAACATCCCTTTTCTGCTTCTGAAGAGGTATCGTACCAGGACGATAGTGGATTTGAGAAGATACGGCTTTTTTCGGAAAAGCCTTATTTTTTAATGCAAGTATGAGATGGATTCGGATGACATTCCTCGGATCCGAGCCCCATAAAATATCTCTTTTCTGCTTCTGAGAGGCATCATACCAGGACGACAGTGGATTTGAGAAGATTCTCGGAATGGGAGCATTTCCCATGAAAAGTCAGATGGATTCGGACGACGTTCTTCGGATGCGAGCCTCATAAATCATAGCTTCTCTGCTTCTGAAGAGGTATCGTACCAGGACGACAGTGGATTTGAGAAGATACGGCTATTTTCGAAAAAGCCTTATTTTCTATGCAAGTATGAGATGCATTTGGACGACGTTCCTCGGATCCGAGCCCAATAAAACATCGCTTTTCTGCTTCTGCGAGGCATCATAACAGGACGATAGTGCAAATGAGTTGATACGGCTGTTTTCCAAATGGTCTCATTTTCTATGCTAGTAGCAGATGGATTCCGACGACATTCTTATAAAACATCGCTTTTCTGCTTCTGCGAGGCATCATACCAGGACGATAGTGCAAATGAGTTGATACGGCTGTTTTCCAAATGGTCTCATTTTCTATGCTAGTAGCAGATGGATTCCGACGACATTCTTCATATCCCAGCACATAAAACATCGCTTTTCTGCTTCTAAAGAGGCATCATACAAGGACGATAGTGGATTTGAGAAGATACGGCTATTTTCAAAGAAGCCTTATTTTATATGCGAGTATGAGATGCATTCGGACGACGTTCCTCGGATCCGAGCCCCATAAAACATCCCTTTTCTGCTTCTGAAGGGACATCATACCAGCACCATAGTGGATTTGAGAAGGTACGGCTGTTTTCGAAAAAGCCTCACTTTCTATGAAAGTATCCGTTGGATTCCGACGACTTTCTTCGGATGCGAGCCTCATAAATCATAGCTTCTTTGCTTCTGAAGAGGCATCATACCAGGACGACAGTGGAATTGAGAAGATTCTGCTGTTCTCGGAATGGCAGCATTTCCTATGCAAAAGTCAGAAGGATTCGGACGACGTTCTTCGGATCCGAGCCCCATATAACATCGCTTTTCTGCTTCTGAGAGGCATCATACCAGGACGACAGTGGATTTGAGAAGAAACTACTGTTTTCGAAATGGTCTTATTTTCTATGCAAGTATGAGATGGATTCGGACGACTTTCTTCGTATCCCTGCCTGATACAACCGCGCTTTTCTGCTTCTGAAAAGGCATCATACCAGGACGATAGTGGATTTGAGAAGATACGTCTGTTTTCGAAAAAGCCTCACTTTCTATGCAAGTATGAGATGGATTCGGACGACGTTCTTCGGATCCGAGCCTCATAAAACATCGCTTTTCTGCTTCTGAAGAGGTATCGTACCAGGACGATAGTGCAAATGAGTTGATACGGCTGTTTTCCAAATGGCCTCATTTTCTATAGAAGTATGAGATGGATTCCGACGACTTTCTTCCGATCCCAGCCTCATAAAACCGCGCTTTTCAGCTTCTGAAGAGGCATCATAGCGGGACGATAGTGGATTTGAGAAGATACGTCTATTTTGGAAAAAGCCTAATTTAATATGCAAGTATGAGATGCATTCGGACAACGTTCTTCGGATCCGAGCCTCATGAATCATCGCTTTTCTGCTTCTGAAGAGGCATCATACAAGGACGATAGTGCAAATGAGTTGATACGGCTGTTTTTCAAATGGTATCATTTTCTATGTATGAGATTTCAAGTATGAGATGGATTCCGACGACTTTCTTCCTATCCCAGCCCCATAAAACATCGCTTTTCTGCTTCTGAAGAGGCATCATAGCGGGACCAATGTGGAATTGAAAAGATTCTGCTGTTCTCGGAATGGCAGGATTTCCTATGCAAAAGTCAGATCGATTCGGACGACTTTCTTCGTATGCTAGCCTGATTAAGCCGCGCTTTTCTGCTTTTGAAGAGGCATCATACAAGGACGATAGTGGATTTGAGAAGATACGGCTATTTTCAAAGAAGCCTTATTTTATATGCGAGTATGAGATGCATTCGGACGACGTTCCTCGGATCCGAGCCCCATAAACATCCCTTTTCTGCTAGACTTCCCTGTAGTATGGTCGTGGTATCACCTAAACTCTTCCATGCCGACAAAAGCTTTTTCGGAGTGAAAGATACTTTCATAGGCAACCTAAGGCTGCTGAAAGAAGCCTACGCTCGGAGTATTTTCATAGCTTCTCTGCTTCTGAAGAGGCATCATACCAGGACGACAGTGGAATTGAGAAGATTCTTCTGTTCTCGGAATGGCAGCATTTCCTATGCAAAAGTCAGAAGGATTCGGACGACATTCTTCGGATCCGAGCCTCATGAATCATCGCTTTTCTGCTTCTGAAGAGGTATCGTACCAGGACGATAGTGGATTTGAGAAGATACGGCTGTTTTCGAAAAAGCCTCACTTTCTATGCTAGTATCAGATGGATTCCGACGACTTTCTTCCTATCCCAGCCCATAAAACATCGCTTTTCTGCTTCTGCGAGGCATCATACCAGGACGATAATGGATTTGAGAAGATACTGCTGTTCTCGGAATGGCAGCATTTTCTATTCAAAAATCAGTTGTCGTCTGATGATTTCCTTCCGATCCCAGCGTCATGAAACCGCGCATTTCTGCTTCTGATGAGGCACCATATATACATTCTTATTTATTTGGGCTTCCACATTACAGTCCTTACATGGTTGCTCATGGCGGATATGCAATAAGGAGGTGGGCGTGGGAGTAGAGAAATATAAATCAGAGATAGGATGTAAAGGATGTGAGAAGGGCGAGACGGTATGAGAGGTTATTTCTGTTCACATGACATTCATTCCAAAATAAAAGTTATCATTTTCTATTCCGAGTTGGTTCCATTGGCTTCCTCCCTCCTATTTAGGGCTTTTTGTCAGAATTTGGCCAGCTTCCATAAATTTCCACAATTGTAGAGCCTTGAGAGTGACCTCAGGGAGTTCTTGTCCCTCCTCCAGGGCTGGTCTAGGTAAAGTTTTCTTAGACTGTCATATGCCGGACAGTCAAAAGTGATGTGGAGTTCATCCTCCGGCCTTCTGCAGATCGGGCAACGGTAACCGATTGATTCATTGTGATTTCTAATGAGGGTTGTCCATTTCCATGTCCCCAGCCGGAATTGTGACCCGATAAACCGGTTATCATTCCCTGCGCATTTTTCAGCTTCTGCTCTTGTGTTCAGAGTGCAGTAGATTTTTAATGACTTCAAGCTTCGGCATTTGCTCATACTTATCTGGAAATTGGTGTCCTGCATCCTGCTTTGAAGCTCCCAGCGGAACCCGCTTTCACCTGGACCACACATACCCAAAGCCCAGTCGTTCCAGACAGCTTCTGACAAAAAGGCCCCAAGACAGTCTCATCTGATTGCCAAGCTTTTTTTGTAGGTGAAGGCAATGTCTCATTAAGTCCGCCCTGGTCTGGCTTTTATGTTCCCAAAATTTGAGGATTTTCAGATTGATCCTTGCCGATATTGGTAATCTATTGCAGATCCAAGAGTATCCCAGGCTGGTTTGCTGGTTAAACGGGTAGCACCCCGAGCATGACCAAGACCCTCCTGGAGGCGGGGGCCCAATTCCAGCATCCATGCCAAAAATTTCCTATAGAAAAATCTCAAGAATGTGATTTAACGAATTTGTACAAAGAGTGCTTTTAGTCATGCCCA
>CAJPEV010000671.1:8767-100903 GCA_905338385.1 Darwinula stevensoni | reverse complement strand
TGTGTTTGTACAAATGTTTGACACGTTTACATTGCATATAATTGCAACGTAGGCATTTTAATCATACAACTAATCATAAAACTTCTCCAAAAATGGATTACCATAAACTTTCTGCCGGCACTGTATATATGAGTTCTATAAAAAAAAGTATATCTTAATTCACTGAATTAAAAAAATTAGTGGTCAATAATAGTCAATTAAAAGGGGGTCAATTGACCGCCCCATCCCTAATTCTATGACTACTTCACTAGCTTCGGAAGAACTCCTCTTATCTTTACTTGATCGATTATCAGTAAAATTAAAAGAACTCACAAGAATTGTCACTGCTCTTGGATTATTAAAATTATATGGACATATAAGACACTTTCATCATGTCGTGGGACTTCTCTACCATGTGTACTAAGATTTCACTAGGTCTCTCTCATGATAATATCTTGGATTTATTTTCGAAATACGCCGATGAAAGTATTTCTTCCAAGAATGCACCAGTGAATGAAGATGCTTGCAGATCACTTCCAGTTTGGAGAATGCATTCGGATTGGGGGCCAGATTGGCAAGGGATTGGGATACCGGTGGAGAGGAATTGCATGGCTAACATTTTCCTTATGAGTCAGAGTTACAGATTCGAATCTCCGAAACGTATGCATGTCGATGAGATGATTACTTGGTTGTCGTCACGAATTCTGATGCATTCAGAAATATAACACGGGTATCTTCGTCGTGAACTCAGACAAACGGCATTACCATCAAATGAAACAGCTTCAGTTGTCAATTCAGTTGTCAACACTCAAATAGACAAGGATAATGTTTTATCACTGAGATAATACTTAAACTTTGACTTTCTTACTATGCCATCAGAAATATAGTAATATCCGAAGGCACATAGCAAAAAATGGAATTGCATCCCAGTTGATGAGGTATTAATACTATTTGGCTTGCTCGAGTGATTTTTTTTTTCTCATGGATTTTCATTTAATCGCGACGTGCTATTTGAGAGGCGGCTTTCCAATGGTTATCTAACTTCTATGCTGAATAAACATTTTGATAATTTTCTCAGAAGAATCAGTAAATTTTCTTAAAATGCCGATCATAAGGGGTCAACAGTATACTTTCCTGGACTGGACAGTTTATAGTCTGTCACTCTCCATCATGCAAACTGCTAATGTTCGAAAGTGCAGCTGTCGCAAATGACTGCAACTTTCCGGTCGGGGCGATAGCTTGCAGGGCTCGTTCCTGGGTGACCAGGTCACCAGGACTGTCGGGTTGGGTCAGGACATGGTGGCTAAATGTGGCTGAAGGCTACCTGTGGAGCCATCTGAACATCGTTCTAATCGGATTGCGTTGAACACTGGTAGCTGGATACATGTACTCTCCACTTTTACGTTTCTCTTCCAAATGTCCTCCCCCCCTTAATCAAATTATTTAAATATGCGTACTTCTTTCTCCTCTGTACTGTTTCCTGGCCAGATTCGCCTGAAACCTTGAATCTTAGCAGATCTTCAGTAGTGAGAGTAATATCAGTGCTATTCAGCGTTTTCAGTGGCACGCTTAAATGGACTTAAACTGCGATGATTCTTTAATTATAGGAAATACTTTTTCTGTATACTGGCACCAGTGCCTGACAGTAGAAACAGATCTGTTTAGAAGTCATCTCAAGGTTTTTTGGCCTGAACCCCGTGAAGACACAGGCTGCTGGATGGCGGAATACATGGCGGAAGAAACTTTCGCTGTCAGTACCTTTTCTTTCGTAATTTCCTTAAGCCATGCTCCACCTCTGCTTATAGTATTCACCTTTCGTAGAGCTTTGCGATGATGATGTGTTTGGGCTTTCCTTTCCTATACTTTGCCGGGGGTGACAGGGAGGGGGGGCAATGATCAGGGAATCACCCATGTATCTTTCTCTTAAGGTCTTACTTGGGAGCAGTCTTCTCATTTGTCTTAAATAAATAATTCTAATGGCACCTCCCGTTAGACAAGGGGTCATCAGCTTCGGCATTTAGATAGGGGTCGGTTAGCGGGCCCTCATCGTGGAATGGGAAGTTTTAAATATCAAGTGAATACACCCGTAGGGCATTAAGGATTTATAGAAGCGAATATCATGAAGTTCCGTTTCTTCGGCGTCAGGTGTCTCATCTCTTTCGACAGAGGGAATCTCTCGATTTCCTTGGATTTTTCCGTCCCGTACCGAAAGGTTTTTATTTTCGTTTTGGTACTGACACAAGTTTCAGCTTTGCTTCCAGAGCACGAAACTATACTATAGATCGTGTGTATCACGAAAGAACAAAAACCTCTTGATGATGTTCACACTTTTCGGGGATTGTCAACAGTTGTTATTAACTCCATCCTGAAAATAGGGAAAACCTTCCTTCAATCCCAGAGACTATCGGAAACCCCCAGATAATAATCTCTGCCAGTAGACACCAAGCATCCAGTTCTCATCGCTCTCTCTGTTTATCTGGGGACTTAATGACTGAAAACATGGCTCTATTATTTCTGAAACTATCTTTTAAAAAAAGTTTATACAAAAGCAAACAAATCAAATCTGGTTTATTGTGCCTTTTTTATTATCCAAGAAGGAAGGCAGACTCCAAGTCGTATATTGGCGAAAAATTTCAGCAGCCTCGCTTCATTAATTTTCCGCCTACATCCGAATATTTCGATTGCTCCTCGAGTCTCATTTTGAGTTCCTCATCGATGAAGCCATGAGAATATCCCGTGAAATTTATACTTTCTTTACTACTGTTACTTTACTTTATACTAGGTTTCTGGTGCTCTTTTTCCTAGCCGTAAGCTCACGCTGTTCAGCAGAAGCTCGAGAAAAAAAAAAGTCAAAGGTACTAACATGCGAATTTGCAGCTTGTAAGTACGGCCAATACCGTACTACGAACAAGTTTTTGTCACTCTCTAGAAGGAGAAATACGCTCGGTAGGGGGATGTAAGTCATGACATACAAGAGGGGCCGGAATGACAGTCGAGACAGGCGACCATCCAATCTATCACTTCTGCCACTCCATACCACCCTTTCATTCTCGCCGAAACTTTCCCTGTGGTTTAACTTCTGAACCTTTCCAAACGAAACTGTTTTGCTTGCGTGGAGACGGTAATACATTTTTACGCTTATCTCCTTTCGCATCTCCTCATAGTTTTTTTTGCATCAAAAAGGTAGATGGCGTTCATCCCATTTTCGTCTAGATGCGATGAACAGCTATGAAACTTTTCTTTAACCACTTCAGACGCAGAAAAATAAAATAAAAACCGTTTGATTTGGCACGCGTACATGCCATTCAGATCTAAGGTCAATACAGTACAAGCTGGACATCAATTTAGAAGGCAGCCTGACAAGAAGCCAAAAGGCAATATCCTCCCCCCCCCAAAAAAAAAAAAAAAAAAAAAATTCATAATCATAAAGCTGCTTCAACTTATACGAAACCATGCGCAAGAGTGAAGGAATGTCCTTAAAAGTGAAGAGGGGGAGGGCTGGCTACCTTTTGCGCCACACCAAGAACAGAGGGGGATAATTGCCACTCCTGCTCCTTCTTCCCCGCTCCTACGCCCTTGTATCGGGTAAGAAAGTAATTACATTTCAATGCCTGGGCATGGCGTTGTGCAAAAAGATGGATAGGGAGGAAGACATAACACACAATGCTTTATTCCCCATAAAATTACAATATCACATATCACATATACAAGTGACAAATATTTTTAAAAGGGGAAAATAGAATGCAGAAACACAGGATAACCTGCCACTTCCTACAGCTGAATTGACAGATGTGAAGTATCACACCAAGCAAGCAGAGGTTCCCAACCTGTTTAAACATTGCACGGTGGTTTTGGACCCCACCCTACAAGAAAGAAGCCAATGTCTCTCAACCGATGGAAATGATTTCATATCATTGTCAAATGGCAGCTCAATACAACTGTACATTCCTGAGCTCCAAAAAAGTCTTTTTGGGATCCATAACCTAAAGTGAAGCCATGGCTTTTTTTTTTAAGAAGGAATTTCAGAAATTCCATGAGCTACAGCTGCATTTGTTTCAGTCTGGAAATGGGGTTCACCTGTTTTTTTATTTTTTTTTCCAGTAGAATTTACATTATTGCTAAGCTGCCCCTGTTCACTAGAAAAAAAGTTAAGGTGAGTTAATGGTTGTGTTTCAGAAGAAAGAAAAAGGACATGATAGAGTAAGTATCTTCCTGTCACATAGGTGCAGTTTAGATATTCCCATGTATCACTCTATAATCAGATTCCAACACAAATCAACGCATTGGATGTTACACCTACTTATTAGCCCACTTCCTGAGTCTTCCTAGATTGCAGTAACAATGAAAATAGGAAGTGTAGTGATTTATACAGGGAGAAGGGGGGGGGGAAGGAAAATGCTCATTTGTGCAACTCAGTAGTTTGCTCTAACCTGAACACAACCATCAATCCCATGAAATAGAAACAACTAGTAAGTTTTGGTGGCTCGTTTCAACAACCTGGCTAAAACAGGCAGAAGGAAATTAAGATTCCATTTACTCACTGGAACAAGAAATATTTAGGCAGGCCTTTAGTCACAACAGCTGATAGAATCATTTTCCCTTCAAAGCCTAAAATACAGAATAATTTCTTTATGTAAAATGACCTAACCCCACAGATTTTGGCTAAGATACCACAGAGCAAGTTTCAAGTCACATGAATGCAGTGGCGTAACTAGGTAATTTGCCGCCCGGGGCGAGTGACTGTTACTGCCGCCCCATACTCCAGCTCCCCCCCCCCCTTGCTAATTGTTATTTTCACATGCACACACGTTTTACTGGAGAATGAGATTTATTAAATATTTCTGTTATTCAGGACTGATTCTCAGCACAAATAATGTAATCAAAATCAATCCTTACATTTGATTTACTGGCTGCAAAATCTTTAATAACTTCGCTGAAATCAATGGAAGAAGCAACTTGATGTTCGATTGACAAGATAGCAAGATTTGTAAGTCTTACTTGAGACATTGTAGATCGCAGGTACGAATTAATCAGCTTCATTTTTGACGTTTGCTGCCCTCAGTTCAGAGGGTGGCAAACAGGAAAAAATCGCAAAATCGTCAAAATGGGGATTTTGCCAGTGGGCGGCAAAATGGACAAAATGAAAAAATTTGCCGAAAGTTTGCTTCTTTGAAATAAAAAATGTTTTGAAACGCTATTTTTCCGCCCTCTGGACTGTGGCGCCCGGGGCGACTGCCCCACTTGCCCCCCCCTAGTTACGCCACTGCATGAATGCCACCAATAAAGATGGTGGGGCCTTCACTGGAATGAGATCACTGGGTGTTGCTAGTTCTCGGTTGAGGCACTTGTCCCCAAGCAGTGAGCAAGACATTCTACAAATGTGTAACACTTTAGATCATAAAAGACTCAGATGTTTGAATGTCCCAACTTGGAGGGACATTTGCCATGGAGGGAACTGGAAAGACGTGTACTTAAAGAGGAAGACCACCTCAAGATACGCTATATCTTATCCTTTGCAGATTGTCAACATGATTTTCGCATCCTGATATGAAAAATATTCTCTGGACTCCAACCTTGTCTCACCTCTCATGAGATCATGATTGCCAAAAAAGAGAATATATCATACATTGGATATAGGGGTATGCTAGGAATGGATTCAATACAACAACTTGAAAAACATAAGACATGGTTAGTTACTTTCTGGGATGTTTTAAAAATCCAATTGAAAAAGCAGAGCCAATTCTATTGTCAGTATAGGCTTTCTGTCTAGAGACAGGCTACATTCATTGCTGGTGCTTCTCCACTGGTTGAATTCAGGAAATACATGCAGACAAAAACATTAGTGACGACATAAAACACAGCACTGGACAATGGAAAGAAGACAGACAAAATAGCATATGCCAAAGTCACATAAAAGCAGGATTTATAGCACATTCAAATTACTTGGATTTGAATGGAAGAAACGGGATTGGTTTGGAGATCCAAGGAAGAGAAAAATGAGGTAAGAAATTTCAGAAATTTTCCAATGCAAAAGAAATTTCATCTCAACCAGGGATGCACTGTTGGCACTATTCTTTTGCCTTTTTTGAGAGAGGGGGGGGGGGGGGGGAAGAGTTTGAGGGACCCCCTTAAAACCAGGGAAACTACTCATGTAAGAGAGAAGTAAAAATGTAAGTGGGTTGCTCCCAGCATACAAACTTAACTATTTCCTTTCTTCTTTTCCTCCCCACTATGCAAAGGCCAAAGCTTTCCAGTCTCTTACCTAATACTTCTCATCTTCAATCCCCATCTCCCCAATATTCTAAGAACAGTATAGCATCTTTCCCTATTGATGAGAAAAAAAGTTCCCTTTGACCCAGGAAGACTAGTTACAGCATGAGCACTTACAAAACAGACTGAATTCACAGATGCAACAGATACACAAAGGAATGATAAGATACACATAAGAATAACCAAGATTTCACAAGACCAAAAAGTAAAATCCTGACTTAATCATTTCTCTTAACTCAATAGAAGAGTAGCAGCCTTGGATGTTACAGGAAGTAACACACTGGAAAAGTGTGACATCAATACTAATAGCTAACCACACATGTGATCCTTGGGTATTACAGAGGCAGAGCTGTCAATGGGAAAGGACCCTTCGTATGCAACTAAAGTCATTCCAGGGTGTCAGCTTTCTTGTTTTGTACCTTGATTCATTCTGAGCTCAAGTCATAGCTCAAGTCAGAGCAGACAAATCATAAAATGTTGGCCCAAACTTAGTGATTCTCAGACATCTACCTCAAAGGCTCACATGATTCAGTTGCTCAACATATAAGTAACAGAAGAACTGTGAATGGTTAAAAAAAAAAAAATTTAACCCAGAGCAAGATTGCCAACTGTGTTGACATATGAACAGAGAAGCATTAACTGGCAACAGAACAAAGGAATCAATACCAACACATTTAATGCCTTGTCTTCTTAAGGCTACGTCCTTCTGTTCATAGATCATGAACAACAAATTTTGTTGATATTTGAAGTGATACAAAAACCTCACTGCATGTTAAGATCCCCATCCCAGAAAAATAGTAAAATACTTTTGATAGACTGTTGGCAAAGAATGAAGCCCTATATGATCACCAGTGACCTGAGGTCTGTTTGGGCCCAAATCCCATGCATATGTAGCAGCAGCCATTAATATGACATGATTACTTCTTCAGTGTGCTGCAAATCAAGTTTTGTACAGAAAATGTGAACTGAATATGACATGGACAAGAACAAAACACAGGATTTTGGATAAATATGTCATAACCATTAAGAGAACAACAAGGGAAATCAACAGCAAATGTTTACATGTACATTGCTACAATGCAAAAGACTAGTCTGTATCACTGGAATGTTTTCTTGTATTGCACCAATTGCAGTTTAATTTGGCTTGACTACATAAAGTGTCATATCATTGCAACAATGCCAGTCACCAAAGTGAACATTTTCTATTTTTGAGTTGAGCGCACCTCTAAACTTGCCAGACTGTGATCTTTCTAATGCCAGAATTGCCAATCTGCTGTCTTCATTTATTGCACTTGCAAGATCTCATAGGAATAAAACCTACAATGTCATTCTGAATTGTTATTCCTTTCTGTAAACATTATCTAGCTCTCCTGCACAACAAAGGAAATGCACTTAGGTGATTCTGGAATTGTAGCAATGATATTACTTAAGACTTTTCAAATTAACATCACTAATTTTTGGAAAGACTATATGGGGCTTAATAGAGTATATATAGCTAGAGCATATGAACTCAATTTAAAGCAGTCCTGAGCAAATAAAATTATTTAGACAATCCAAATTCACTGTATGAAAGAGTGGGATCACTTTGCCATAGTAAATTACAAGTTTCTTTGGTCTGATTTTCCAGATGCTTTAGAGGAGAAATTATACTTACTTAATGTAAAGTTTTGAATGAGCTGCTCAAGGCATGATATGGAGAGTCTAATTCTGAATGAATACAACATAACTTATTAAACAGGCAAAAAGGAAAAAAGTGAGGTTGACTGAAGAATGATGGAAGTGAACTGAAATTCAGATGCCAGCTGGAGCATCACAAACGTGGGAGATACAATGCTCTGGAAGCCACATAAATTCCCGTGTCTCATTGGTGGATGATGGTCCACAATGTGGTGGAATCTTCTTCCCCAGCTGGATGCGAATAGATCCCATTCTCTGCATATACAAGATGATGGATAAAAAGGACACAATTGACATAAGTATTGACATCTATCCAGTTCAACAAATGGAAATAGGATGAAGACCTTGGCATTCTTGGAGGCAGCCTCATCAAAGTCAATCATGGGGTAGGGATAGTCTTGGCCAATGATGCAGTCAGCCTCTTGCTGCACCTCCAATGGAGCACACCAAGGATTGTGAATATATTCAGCTGGGAACTTGGCCAGTTCTGGAATGTATCTCCTGCAAATGCCAATTTCTATTGCATATCATCATTATCAGATCATGATAGCTTAGCTAACAACCTTACATCTTGCAATTCAAATCAGAAATACATGATTATACTGTAAGGCCAATTTGCTGATAACAAAATCCAAAATTTGAATTTATTCATAGCAAAAATCAAAGGCAGTGGTTGTTGCCAGAAAATAATACAAACCACAAGTCACTAGCAGAAGCCACCAGCTATGGGAACAGATTGTTTCTAAAAAGTGCTAAGGGTTGTCCATATGCATGGTGCCCCAAAAAGTGTGCAAGCATATCAGGTTGAGAACTCCCCTGACCCTGCCAGAGTTAGGCCTCATGTGAACCCCCTTTTCAGTCAGGATGAATGAGTGCACTCTCTCCTGTCCACACCTCTTTATTGCCCGTGAGCATTAGGGGAAGGAGGGTGAAGGCAATAAAAAAAATGGGGTTCTCAAAGTGAAGTGAGTATAACTTGATGGAAAGAGAAGAATTTTTCAAACATGATAGATGACCTTCCCTTCCCCGAATTCCTTGTGCTATTTGCAGCACTAGCTTGCCTGCTTCAAGAATTTTCTACGGAGGACCTTAACATATTCAAACCAGTCTGATTCCAGTAGGATTGCTGGAACCCTACTTAATAGGAAAATGTAATGGCTCACTTGAAGAAGTTTTTCATGATATGGAAGAACAGAAGCATCATATTCTACAGGATATGATATGAAATCAAAGGGAATCAGGACATGGAAATGAACAAGAGAAGGTAGGAGATCAGGAAAAAAATGCTTACTTATCCAGCGAGTCCCATCAATGGAAGAATTTGAGACCAATATCTGAAGGGGAAAATTAAGACCCTACTTCTAGAACCCTTTCCATGTAAGCACAGAAAAACCATCATGACTCAATGAATATCTGCCCTTTTTGAATGAGTTTGCAAAGTTTAGTCATACCTGCAGAAATATGAGAAGAATGGTGAATGGGGGTGTCAAATAGTATCACATTTTTCCAAGATGAGCATAGTTTTTGGGGATTATATTCATTTATGGACAAATGTTTCTGGATCTGTCACACCTGCATCCTACACCAGGGCATGATATTCTTTGGGCTACCTTTTCCCTTAAAATATGAGCTGCATGCTCCAGAGACAGATTCAGTGTTGAGGGTAGGGGAAGAGGGGGCTGATTTCCCCTTCTTTCTCCAAAATTTCTGCAAAGGCTTACCTAATTCATGCCAATGGTATTGTAACATTAATGATTACTAAATACAATATGTCATTTGGTCTGCTGGCACAGCTTTTCTTGATATAACTGGTGTCCATAGTACTGAGTCTCAATCATGCAGCAATCAAACACTATCCACAAGTGTTAGTGATATTGATACACCAGAAATGGTTGGGTGGTTACTTTCCCAGAGATTGTAAACGACGAAGATAATAAATAAGAGAAATCTAAGGAGAATTAAATTACAAAAGTTAGGGCGTCTCCTGTTAACTGCTTTGGTAGAGATCTTTCATCACAGTACTCATAGCAGACTATGTCAGTTTGAGTTTTTGAAAACAAGTAATGCCCTACAGCTGAGTCTATGAATGGACTAATGAGGTCGCTAGAGAATTACCGGATGTAGTCACCAGTGGGCTCCAGTCGCCGCCCATATGCAACAGGGGAAAGGCAGTGGGAGCAGTCCAGAATAGTCTCAAAAGCAGAACTGGAAATCCAGAGCCAGTTCCCAGAGCAGACAGACCAGTCTGCATCAAGAAGATGCTTCAAGAACACTTTCAGTCCATCTTCCCAGGAGATCCACAGACCTCCACGAGTGAGAAACTGGGCTACTGCATTCCTGGCCACATGATGAATCCAGCCTTCCTATGGGAGCATCATAAGTTACAAAATTTTCAAAAATTTCTTGAAAAAGATGAATATCAACAAGAACCTTGTGAAGTGAGACTTACTCTAAGGAGCTGCCTCATGACAGCATCCACAAAGGGGAAGCCAGTCTTCCCATCCTTCCACTGCTGCAGCTCCTTCTGCTTGTGTCTCCATGGGATCTGAAGGCAAATGGGATTCTCCTTCACTCGATCATAGTTGGGGTTTCCAACAGACATGGCATAGAAGAAATCCCGCCAGATGAGTTGGGCGGTCAAGTGGACATGACATGGTGGCTTCCCCTTGTGTATCTCCGCAAATAGATCATGAATTCCCCAGTACATCCTAAGAAGGGATTGTGATTTAAATCATGGTATTGTACATTATGTAGCCTGAATGAAAAAGACTTTTAGTCACTTTCGGATGGAGAGGCAACCGTAACGAAGATATGGACTGAGACTTCGAGATGGACCCAGGAGATCTGGCCTGGCTTGATTGGGAAGGTAAAAGTTACGCTTAAATGCATCAGCTTCTACTGCAAGTCTCATGTCAAAGAGGAGTAGAGCCTGAGTTTCCCCTCCAATCCAGGAACCAGAGTTTTCTTCAATGTCAGCAGGGTGACTGCACTTCACATTTAGATCTTCAGGAGTTGGAATTTCTGCAAATAGCTGAAAGACAATTCTGAGGTCAATGAATTAATTCCATTCCTTCAGAAGCAAGTCATATTAATATTTGTCTCACATTCAGTTCAGCAGCCAATCCTACAGGAACAATTCCAAATTTCACAGATGAGAAATCAAGCCTCTCTTCTGGATGAGGTGGTTCTCCAATGGCAGATGTCACTTGCTACACCGAAAACCAGTCATACACATATTATTTCATAAACAGAGAAATTAAGGAAATAATAAGTTAGAGATGCAATACCAGAAACATGGTATATGTAAGTGGAGGGACTCCCCCATTCATATCTACCACTTCTTTTGGATCCCAGAGGGTGTGAGAGACCTCCTCCCTACATTCTATGCCAAGTTCTCTGCAGCCTTCTTTTACTGCCTCATCTCTCTCATTCCAGATTGGCTCACAGTCCTACAAGCACATATGTGTTCAATATCATGCAATTACAACTGAACAAGAACCAAAGGTAAACATGGAATGTAAAAAAGTAAAGTCTCAACTTTTTTTGAGAGAGAGACTATGAATCTTCTCATACCTGTTCAAAAGTGACTAAGTTGACTCCAAGGACATCATGAAGTCTGGTAATGACTTTCAAGGGTTTTTCACGAAATACAAGTAGCTGCCCACCATAACTGTGAAGCTGGCAATTGAGATCATGTAAGGACTCCAGTAGAAACTTCATTCTGTTGTATCCAATCAGCTTGGTCCCTTACAAAATAGAAAAAAATTTAATTTAATTTTTGAAAACCCAAGTAGGACTCCAAGAATCTGACATTAATTGACTAGCCAAAACTATATCTGATAATCTTTGATACTTACCTGCAGATTCTCCGTCAAATGTGAACATGACATAGAGTTTCTTGGCATTAGCCGCAGCATAGCTAAGAGCTGGATTGTCATGCAGTCTTAGCCCATGACGAAACCAATGCAAGGCAATAACTCCAGATGTCCTCTGTCTATGATTCACCCTTTCAAAGTCTTCCATTTTTTAAGATCATCAATTGATGGTTCATAAGCAACTATAAGCCAAGGTCGAATTGGGAGTGTGAGATCACATTTTGTGCAGTTTTTAACAGTGCAGAGGGTGGGGTTAATGTTATGCAATGTAAGATTATATAAACAAGAGCTAAACCCATAACACAAGACCCATTCCCATTCATCTTCCTGTTTTGTTTTGTTTTTTTACAAAATGCAGAAATGCCTACCCTAGTCTTCTGTAATTGAAATGAAACAATATCATGTAATGGTTGCATCTGATATATCTGAGATGATTTTTTGTTGGCTAAGGCAGAATGGAGTAAGCTCACCATTTTCTTTCCTGACAAGGAAAGAGTAGGCACATATGCTGTTGGTGAATTCAACGATTTACCCTTAATAAAATGCCACTGTCAAAATGTCAAAGCCAATTATGAAATTATAATGGTAGTGCTATATCAAAAGAACTAAAGTATACTAGTGGTCACAATACTGAAATCTCCAAAGGAAAAATAAACAAAAGGGTGTGAAGCTTATGTTGCCATCCTTAGTCCCCTCCAATACTCTACACTTTTCCATGCACTATTCATTCCACTGCCATGAATCACTTCTTATGACAGGCAACATATGTCAAGTTGCACTGGATAAGGACTGTATTACATATGCTACTTGGCACAAGAGCAAGGATAATTTACATGGGAAAAAGCATGTTTGTACAAATGATGGTATTGCTGGATGGCTACTGGTGAGGGTGGTGCTCTAATGGAAATCACCTATGGTAGGGTTAACCACTACACCATTTCTTCCATATAAACATGTTTCCAGTTGCTGTGCCGGGGGTGTCCCAGCAGGATCTTTGCAATGCTTAAGGGGTCAAGGGAAAGACTGGTTCTAAAGAAAGAGTTTGAGATAAGTGGGGTGATGGTATACTAAGTACTGACATATCAAAGGTTGACTGCACTAGTAGATGCCTTTCACAAGTAAAAAATGTATTTGTGTTTTTTAGCCATCACCTTATGAAATAGCATTAAGGCCATAGGAATACACTCAATGTTAAACAGGAAGCCTGGCACCTACTCTCCGCTGAAGTAATCATCTCTCAATAGCTTATCTTCATGCCACAAAGGAATGAAGGATTAAGAGCAATGGCTTATAAGCCTACAGCAGAGATGCCAAGACCTTTGGGTCATTGGCACCATACAGCTTGTGGGCCATGGGCTGCAGGATAAAATAGTTGCAATACTGTATAATACATGTACATTATTTAAACAAATGAATATTCACCTATTTTGTGCTCATATCCCACTTGTAGAGTTGAGAATCCTCAACAACAAAAAAAATTCCCCCAGTAGTGCAACTAGATCCAAGTTTCAGGGAGCTTTGCCACTTTTCCTGCCCATTGCCATCAGTATCAGGAGATGAAAAATTATTGGGGCAGCCAAGACCAACACAATGCAAAGAAGTAAGGAGGGAGGGGTGGAGGATGGGCAGAAATGTTACTGTGCATAAAAATTAGTCCAGTAAAATCAGGAGGCACTCTCCATATGGACCATTGCCTGTTATTTCAGTTGAGGATGGGAAGCTTTTGGGACTTCAAGGAATTCCTCAAAAAGGAAGGAAAAGAATATAGACCTCATTTGTCCTGGGAAAGCCACGAAACTAAAGTGACTTGATTTATCGCGAATGATTCAAGCCACAAAAGTATTGAAGTAGATGATAAAAATTAAAATTAACAGGCATAGGAATGCAGTTGGTATAGTTCTTTTTTATTTCTAGCTCAATAAGGCCTATGTACATTAAATGAAGGAAGGAAAACGTCCTGCAGACTAAATAGGCCAAGTAGGTCTCATCGACCAACGCAAATTCTACGCAATAGATATTTCCCTCTTATAGGTCAACTTTCTTGAGTTTAGTGAGCTTTTTCTTAATTTTGGAAATCCTTCCTAGAGCGAGCCAAAGGCTGGCCGAATTTCAAGCACATCCACTATTACCATGTCCAACAAAGTGAGGTATAGCCCTGACAAGAGGAGACGCTAGTTGGGATAACACCATGGGTAATGATCGCGCGTGCTCTTTGCGAAATTCAGTAGTCACGTGGAGGATGCCGCGTGACTGGGAGACTACCTATTTTCATATCTCAACCAATCACAAACCTTTTCGTAAATACTGACGTCAGTCAATGGCCTCCTACGTTCAGTGAGGAACACGTGTATTTCCTACCCGCAGTTGCATCATTTTGGCATGTTTGGAGCTGCCTCACCAGCGATGATTCCTTTTCTTCTGCAGACAAAATCAGACTGAAAGTTCTGGGTCGTCAGTCTTGCGAGAATGAGTCGTGAAAGCTTAGCATTCAAGATTCTGCTGTGCTTGAGCACAGCATGCCTATATCTTCCTGGTGTATGTGAAGCAGGTGAGAATGATCTTTGATATAATTTTCTAATTATACCTTGAGCTTGGACCTGTTGCTCTGCACTTCCTTCAAAGTTACTTATTTGAATAATCTAAGTTTGCTTGTGCTGCCCAGACTTTTGTGAAATCCCAAATAACATGAACATACTCAAAGATGTTCAACCTGTGTTCAAAGACGTTTTTGAACGCTCAATGTTCATGGATGAGCAGCTTTTGAGCACTCAGCTAAGGTGTCCTTTGATCTCCAATATCTTTCTCCTCATGACGCTTCTGGAGAACATTAGTTAAACGTTAAAGAGATGTTTTCTTTAGGCATATCTGTGCTACATGGTTTGGGTTGTACACAAACCATTTGACCATGACTAAAAAAATCTTAGGTTCACTTAACTGGAGTGAGATGACATCAAAATAGCCACTCTAGAGAGTCAATACCTGATAAAGGTAGAATCAGTCCTCAATATTTTTTACACTGTACCTGGTCTTTCCCAGTAGAATTAGTCCTCAATATTTTTTACACTGTACCTGGTATTTCCCTACAGACAAGAGAGAAGCACTTTATTGCACCATCTCATGGCATTTTTGTAAAATTTCGGATAAAACAGCGTATAATCACAGAAAAGTTCCTCTATTCCAGCATTGTCCACTTGGTCAGTGAGTTTTGTGTTTTGGTTGCAAGATAGTAGATGGTATGTCCTGGCTGAATCCCTGCAAAATTGACACACATCCTTCTTTTGCTTGGTTGAATGCTTTGTTTTTGCATATCTTGAAGTGAAATCCATGGAGGGAGTATTGAGTTAGCACATGTCGAATGTCGTTTGGTCCAGTCCAGTGGTCTCCTGTTAAAGCTGGGGTTTTCCAGAAGTCATCTATGCCCCTTTTTTTTCTTCCTTTCAACCTCTATTCTATATTTCTGGACTTGTTCATTTTCAGGGAGATTCATTTCCTTAAGCAGATCTTCAACTAATGTTTCCTGGTGACACATTGCCAACACAAGTGTGTTGGATGCATTTGGGGGCAAGTATAGCATCCTTTTCAGGAAAGTGGTTTTTGCCTGGTCTAAGGTGTGTAGGTTGGCTACTTTCAGGTGAGGCCAGATGTGTTGCAGAGTGTATATAAGGATTGGTTTAATTTTGATGTTGAATAGCTTATTTCTGGCCTGGAGGGACAACTTACATGGATTTGGCAGGAAGAACATTGCTTGCATAGCTTTTAAGACCACATTCTTGATATGTCTTGTAAAGTATGTAGGAGTATGTAACTCCTAGGTAGGTGTATGAATTGGTTATAGTCAGGGGGTGACCATCAAATTCAAAAGTGTCAGTGTTGGTGCAACGACCCCCCCCTCCTAAACTTCACGATTTGCATCTTCTCTATGAAGGATCTCTCTGAAAAGGATCGAGGATGCACCAAGATGGCAGCACCCTCTCCTCAGCCTACCCTTTCCCATTCACAAGACAGTGCCTTTCTTGAGTCCTTACCACCATGGGACACATTGCCAGAACCAGTGCAAGCCTTAATCCTGGAACTAAAATTTGCCAGAGGACAGACGTTTAGGCCTAGGCCCATTATTGAGCCTAACTCTTCCCCACAGACAACACGAGAAGTTATTCTTCAACATATTCTTTTGAAAAGGTAATCCAGTTCAATGAGTCTCCAGGAAACTCTGGCTTGGGAGGATCAAGAGAGGATGGTTCAACTTTCAAACTGAACCCATGGGAGGCTCTTTAGGGAGATCCCATAACATTGCACATTATTGCTGTTAAGGTAGAGTGATCTGATTTTTTTCAGGGAAAACTGAGACTTTTTGAAGAAAATGCAGGAATGTTAGTCCCTGCAATGGGAAAAAAAAAAAACTGAAACACCAGAATGGGAAAAAAAATTTAGCTTGGATGTCTGGTTATGTATAGTTGAAGTGAGTGCAAGATGTGACTAACTGCAAGAAGAGTTGTATTTGGATGTGATAGATTCCTCACTATGGGTCTACTCCAACATGCAATTCCAGAGTGGGGAAAGAACTGCTGAGCTGATGGAAATATCAGGAAGAGTTGTGCTCCTGTAAATGAAGTTTAAATCACATAGGGAGGTGTGAAGGTTGACTAGGAATTCAAACTTCCTCCACAAAGGAAGGTAGTCCTCCCAATCAGAAAAGCTTGGCTAGATGATGACTCTTGACACAGGAGCAGGATTGTACTTGGACTTAATGCAATTTAAATGATGAAAATATATTTTCCAAGATGTTGATTGCATGTTGAATAAATCCTAGAAGAGGAAGTTATTTGAACATTTAGGCACTGCTTGGGAGTATTCAATTCACATCCATGGTGAATGTTCAGGAAGCCCATAATTTGAACTATTTTTAAGTGCTCTAAATTTGAATATTTAAACAGTCAATAGAATTTTCTCAAGGATGTTCACCACACATTAGTGACACCTGCAATGGGACATTGATTGAACATTCGCTGATTGATCTGGTATTACTTGGGCTAGGTCTGTCATTTGCAGAGAATGTGAAGGTTTGCAAGTTTTAAAGGTGTTTTGGAACATAGGGGCATTGTGTGATCTTCATGGCTTCCAACAAAAATGATTTCTATATGGTGTTGTTTCTTCTTATCAGCAGCTTTCAAGGTCAGATATTGTCATTGAAATTCAATGTAGCCTAGAGCAACATCAAGGATCCTTGGTCATCACCACCAGCCAGCCACTGTTTTCACTGGACTACCTGCAGTAGTTTCCCCTTCCAGCAGCTCAATTCCATATCAAAGAGATGCAAATTCTTTAATCAGGACTCATTGATGAGTCCCATGATAAGTGTGCCACATACCCCTCCATAGGATGGACTGTAGACTTCCATGCAGCAAATCTACACCAGCTGAAATGAATGCATACTGACAGGTGGACAAAGTTTAACACCAGAACTATGAGAGTGGTCATTTTGACTACTGTATTAAAAGCAGTATAAAGCCATTATTCTATAACATTTTATTTGTTTTTTCCAAATGTTATTTGGTATGTTCAAGAGGTTCAAATGTGGATATTAGATAGGAAAAGAGAAAAAATGCAGGGGTCCTTGGTTGCTCAATGAGCAGAGTAAAGTGGATTTAAAGTCAGCAAGCATTCAAAATGACTCCTCTTGTAGTTCTAGTGTTAAGGGGGCCATGTCACTTTGGGGAAGGTGTGTCCTGGCAACAATTTTTTTAATACTAACTTTGTGATAGGTTCTTATGCATTCTCATGCATGTAAATCATGCATTGAGTCAACAGAAATGGTGTAGTTGATTTTGTGCATGTGGAGGTCTGTATTGTTCATAAATGAGTATTGGTACAGCTTACAGAGTGATTCTTGATGTGTTTGTTTGTGGCAAGATCCAGGCAGCCATCATCATCCAACTTTGGTGACAGCAAAGGGTCCTATGGCAGCAGCACAGTTCTGGTAAAGGTATCCAGTATTTATGTCCAGACAGCCCTCCTCAAATCCATAAATAACAGTGTAATGGGATAGAGGTGCAGTGATGAGGCATTGCATCCCTATGTGCAACTGAATGCAGGAGCTATTTGGTTCAATTTCACATTGATAATAATGCCCACTTACACTGTGCCAATCTCATATATGGACTGGCTTTCAAGGTCACTAGACCCCAACCACACACAACTTGCCTGGGATGCCCTTTGACAATTTGTAGTGAACCAAAATCAGTCACCACACCATTACCTTATCACTGCCTTTTTTGAAAGAATGGGGTGGAATTTCACAGGAACTTCTTGGCATTTATTGGGAGAAAAACATGTCACTGCCTGCAATGCTGCTTGTGAGGACAAAACACCATACCCAGACCATTACTGGACAAAGAGGGTTGGGTAAAGTTATATATGCCACTGTTCTTTGTGCTGACTAGAACTTCATGCATGAAGAATAGGAATAAATTTACATATCAATCTTAAATTGAGGAGTTCTCTGGAAAAAGGGTGTATGTGCAAAAGATGCAATTCAAGATAAACGATAAAAACTTCCCATAGCTAATCTGAAGCTGGACAAAACTTAATTATTAGTAAAATGGTATCTTAGACCTTTTTCTAATTAAACTTGGGGTTTAAATGAATCTCTCATTGCTGGGATGCAGGCAGAAAGTTTTTATGCACATATGCCCTTTTTCCATATCTGCACTGCTGAAACTTTTTCCAAGTCTTTCAACACTTCTTTCTAGTTAAAAATAATAATTAATCAATAAATGCATCTACAGATTTCAAATAAACTCCTTGAAAAATAGCAATGAAAATTTGGATATTCAGGACACGTTTCATTCTCAAATTACACAGCAATGATCCATTATTAATGTGTTCATCATCTGAATCTTCAACTATTTCATGGATATCTCCAACTTCTCACATCCTTCCAGTGGCTTGAATGACTGGGTCTCTTTCTTTTCCTTTCCTCATGTCTGGTTTCTTCCTTATTTTCATTCAGTTTACAAGGACGAAATAAATCCTCCAAAATCGTTCAGCATGCAAGTGCTAATGGAATATTCATGGGGGCAGCCATATTGAAATTGCCAGGCAGTTGGCCTTCTATATAGTGAAATCATAGGAAAATCTGCTTCTCCTTTACTGAATATGCATGTTAACTATTAGCTGACCACCCTATCCTATGACTAGTCACCTAAAGCAGCACATGCACATGGATATGGAAAAAGGGCGTATGGGCACATATGCCCCTTTTCCAGAGAACTCCTCAATTACATACCAACTTAATTAGTGTATTTTAGCTCAACAAAGTTAGCTATTTTGACCAAGAGGGTGCTACAGTATTGGAAATATAAGTAACCCTTTACATTTTTTAATCAGTAGTTTTTATGAGAACAAAGTTTAAAATAAAAGCTAAAGTGGGATGCCCTTTTTCAGCATGGGGAAGCTCAAATCGAGTGAGACTGGGGGATGTAAAGACCCTGACTTTGACAAATGGCAAGATGACTACAGCCAGAAGAGGATCGGCTGTTCCTCAGGTAAAATGTGTTGGAGGTTCTGCAGGGTGCAGTGCATTCACGCCACACGTTATCCAGTGCTACAATCAAGGATATGATGGAAGGACATATCAGTGGAAATGTGTAGCTGACATGGATGATAGATATACGTTTGGCCGCACAGATGTCACCTGTGAGGGATATGACAGTCCATATGATGAGCACATCCTTGCTGGATCTTGTGGGGTGAGCTTTATCCACCATCCTCCTTTCATTGCTGTCATCAAAACAAGTCAGTTTTCATTTCTTCAAACCATTCTATGCTGGCCATGAAGGTGGAGTATACATTGGAATTGACTGAGGCTGGAAGAAGAGATAAAGGGTCTGGTGACTCATGGAGTTCAGGTCATTCATATGACAAGCACAGTGGAAGTGGTTGGGGTGGTAACTTCATTATCATGATTGTTGTCTGCATACTCATCTATGCAATCTACCGAACCTGTGTTGCACAGGAACATCTATCAACCAGGTAAAGAACAAAATGAAATGGCTTACAGTTCTTTTAATTGAGCACTTGAGTTTTCGGTTTTCATATTGGATTTTCTTTTTTAGCTATAATGCAGATGATTACCCATCAGATAACCCCACACCTGGTGGAGGTGCTCCTCCACCATATGGTTTCCACCCAGATTACACACAGAGGCAGCCACCTCCTCCACGTGGTTTCCGCCCAAATTACACACAAAGGCAGCCACCACCCCCACAGGATACCTGTGGGCAGCCCCGAACAGAATCACCAGGCTTGGGTGGATTCTGGACTGGAGCTGCCACTGGAGGACTTCTTGGCTATATGTTTGGTAACAGGAGGTATGGTGCCCTTCATTACTTGCCTATGACACTATTTCCAATGCACACCAGCTGGTGGTGTACTGTAGTACAATAACAAGCAAGTCAATTACTGCACAAGAACAACAAATGGGACTTAATTTTAGAGATCACTTGGTATATCAGTTGCCAATATGGGCATATCGGCAAGTATTCTTATTTGCTCTTTCAAACCTTCAGATTTTTGCTGATGTCAGAAGTAGAGTTCTGTTCGATCTATACAGTGAAAGAAAATATAACTAGGACTATCTTTTTCATGCTCATATGGAAACCCTGAGATGTGATATAGTCAATATGGCATCATCCAAGGGGTGAGGAATCATGGGTCTTTCACTCTGCTCACGTTCCTGGTCTGGCATATAGACAGACATTTGCACTAAGACATAGGTTAGGCCTATGCTTTGCAGGCCTAACTTCATTGTGAGTTCATAAAGGAGAATTTTAAATAAAATCAAGCTGTTCTGTTGAATCTCCAATATGGTTTTGTTTATGCTGAAATATCAGCTATCATACCAGCTATCAGCTTCATATATTGGCTATTGGAAAAAGTAAAATCCAACATCAGTTGATCTCTACTTAATTTCCATACATCCTTTTATAGCCAGCTCACCGTACAAAGAACATACCATCACACTAGTGCTTTGCTCTTGAATTAAAACCCCACAGAATAATAAACATTCGTGGATTTGTGTGTAGCCAAGGAGATACATACTATGGAAGGACGCAGCCTGGTAGTGGTTGGAGAAGCAGCAGCCCAACATACACACATGTGCACTCAACTGGTACGACGGGAGGGCCCTCTCCGGAGAGACACCGAAGACGTGAAGCAACAGGCTTTGGTACCACCATCATGCGATGACTCCCATTCTCCTCCCACACCTACGATCCATTAACTTGACTAGAGGAGCTATCATTCCCCAGAACCCCCTCAAGAGAGATACCAATGTGAAGGAACAGGCTATGGCACCACCATTATGCAATGACTCCTGTGCCTGTGATCCCTTAACTTCACTAGAGGAGCTACCATTCTTTATCACATCCTCAGGATTGAGTGAACCAAAAGTGTATTTTATTATGTCATTTCAGATCTTATGGAATGCATTATCATGCTGGGGAAACAGCTTTTAATGGAGTAGGCCTACCAGTCCTATCTTCATTTTTATGACTGTCTTGCTGCTGAATAAGAACTAGGTTAAAAAGTGGCTTACACATTGCACATGGCTGAAACTGTACAAACAATGGGATTGTCAAAATAAAAATGGAAAAAATTGAGCGTTCTCATCCTCACAAACTGTCACAATAAGAATGTCCACTTGACTCAGGACTAGCATAAAGCCAAATGAGTATTAAAAGCACTTCACACAGTAATATCAAAGTTGTGAATCCCAATGAAAGAACTGCATAGAGACGGGAATGAGGATCCATGAAAAAGATCCCTAAGAATGAAGTGAGGTAGGTGTTCAGAGACGGAGATTCTTGAGTTTTGGGAAAGGGAGACGCTTCTGATGCTTAGACAAATCTGCCAGTCGACATCTGCTATCTTCTCTTGCCTCTGAGTCTGGAAATCTCTTCATGTAGATATCTGGATATGTGGCTCTGAACTAGAAAATAAAATGAACAGAGGAGACTTCAAAGTAATTTCTGAAGAATTTATTAGGAAAGTGTCAGTAGTGCTGAAGTTATCAAATACAGAGAAATGTTTATTTGATGACAATCCATCAGTGTTAAGTTCATTACGGATGAATGACTCATCTTCTCTTGGTCCAGATTCTCTAGTTTCTGGAAATGTGTGAAGTGGAAGAAGTTCTTTAGCTTTCGGTTACCTTGAACTTATTTTCCAGTCCACATGAACTCCATGAACACAGAAGGTGGAAAGTAATTTGTCTGAAGTCTGAGGACAGTTTAGCTATTCATGTTTTGGAGTATGGCATTGCTCTAAGATACTTTTTCCACCACTCAAGCTGTTATTAGAAGAGACTACTCAGGCAGTTGCTTCAGCACCAAAGAAAGAATCCATTGCCACACAATGGCAACATTGGGACATAACAGCAAAACTGCAGGTGCAGGCCAATAACTTAAACTACGGAAAGGCATTTTATAAAACTTTATCTCCAGATTGTAGCAGTAGACTAAATCCACAGGATACATACCGTCTCATAGGGAACTTAGAGGTTATATATCTGTAATGTGCATATGCATTTAGCTTGGGGAAGATACCACATCCAATGTCCAGATCTCCCCATGGCACCAGTGGTCAACTCCCCACTGCCCCATCTCTTCTCCAAATAATCTCTTACTAATCTGAAGTCTGTACTATTCAGACTTCTTTCTCATCTCCTTACTTCCTATTTTCCCTTTCTTTGATCTCCTCTTTCCTCTCATTTTTTCTATCCATCTTGCCTTCCTGATATTCACTATTCTTCAAGGCAACATAGTTATTAGAGTAAAGAGCTTTATTTTTCCACCTCTGGACCATCCTTTTCAAAACTAGAAAAAATAATCATATTCAGTGTTAAGAATCAGATGATGTAGAAGATCTGTACCAAAATTTCTCTTTACTCATTTGATACCAAGTAAGCAGGTGCATTCATCACATAGGTTTACACAACCTCTTGGTCAGAAGATGGGTGAAATTTGGTGAATATGGTGCATATTGGTTCGAGTGAAAAAATCTGATGATTTGATGATAGGCATCTATGGGAATGACTAGAACCATTCTTGAGGTCCCTGCACACCAAATCAGCCCAGTCAATATATTTAAATCCCCATTGTTCAATGTGTGATTTGATATTCACTTCACATTGCATCAGTCCAATTACTTGACTTTGACTGGACTAGACTATAATGATTTGGTGACCTCTAAGCTTCCTGAATAAAATGAGATCTGTGCTTGGACATGTCACTCCATAGGTTACATTGCCTAAAATATATTTTGACTTAAAAGAGTGTACTAACTTTTTTAAGATGCTTTGTCCTTTCCTTGGTTGAGAATTTCTCATTCTGAAGAATTCCATCCAGGAGAGTTAGAAGGCCTTGTTCAGAAGAGACCTGCTTTTGGACCTCAAATACAACTGCGGGAACTTGTTGACAATATGTAATTGGAGTCCCATCATCAACCTCATACTGGATCTGTACAAGGAAGGAAATGCATTCAAAAATAAATTTTTCTCTCTAGAGAAAGGAACTTGTTGCATAGGTAGAGGAGAGGATACTGACACGAGCAGACTGCATGCGCTGCAGTTTGGTGCGAACTTGTTCAAGCAAAGTGTATGGAACACGCATCACATCTTCATGATTCTCCATGAGGAATGTGGTAATGCGGAGGCTCAGTAGTTCATCATGATCTGCATCTTCCTTTGCTCTCAAGATGCTCCGGGAGAATGTATTCAATACCTTAGGAGAATCTTCCAGTTGGAAAACAATTTTCCCTTAAGCTAAAGACAAATAATTTTTAAAAGCATACCAGACTCCTGTTATCAGATTCATTGGAAAGGAAGAGTTGGGAATGATTGGTGATTTTATCCATGAAGCGAAGGAGAATCTGAAGCTGTCGCCTGTGTCCAGGAGGTAACAGGAGACACAGCAACTGCATCACTTGGATCCCCCTCAGCTTGCCTTCTGCTGTTAGCATTCCTGAAGTGCAATGCAGATCATGATTCCTCAAAACCAAGTTTACTCGACAGCTGTACCAGCCTTTTATTATGGGTTCACATTGATACATAATTCATAATTTATATCTGATGCTCAAAGGCATAAAAGGATGTGTCTAAAAAGTCTGGAACCATAGGCACTTCAACTAATTTTACAGCATGTGTTCCAGATGCTGTTCTTGTAATTAAAGTTTGGAGATGATATTTCCATTCTCTTTGAACATTGCGAAGCATATCAGTGTCGTCAATGGTTTAACACTTCACGAATTTGTAGTTTCAGATGTTCAGTGTCCCTGATCTTCACCAAAGGTTCCAGACTTTTCAGACACCCTGTAGTCTACTTTGTCCTGACAAAGCAGTTCACTATTCAACCTACAAGCCCCTAATCCTAGTCAATTTCTCCCAGGAGTTTAACATGATTCAGTGTCTCCTAATGTCTATATCATGGCCAGTGCTCTGGGAGGGAAAAAATTTCAATTTCATCCTGTGAATTTCAAGGAAAATCCCATGGAATCTGAGATGAATGAACACTGAACATAAGTGAGATGTGATGGATGCACAACTCTTGATGAAAATAAATCATTACATATCTTCAAGCCCCTTCCTAAATAAATACCTGTCCTGAGGGTACTGACAATCAAACAAATGGAATAAAATGAGATAGCCAATCTCAACAACCCAAAACCTCATGCACCATCACCTGTACTTTGCCAAACTATGTCTCGTTGAGTCATTCATATCCCTCGTCCATTTGTGTCAGTTTCACCTACTCAGGAAGATCAACTGTTGAATAAAACCAACCAGTGAAGAAGCAGCTTTGCATTCAGGGAAATGAAAACAAGTGCTATAAGTTGGAATGGGATCTCATTCATTTGGTTCCAAGGAAAAGTAAAAATCACCATTTCTCACTGGCTTGACATGTATCAATTATTCTCGACCTTTCTAAGGGATGCTATAGAAAGTCTCTCCAATTTTTTCCTGTCAGAGCATCATTGAGGTGTCATATCTATCACGTTAGCTTGAAAGAAAGAGAATGCTTGTTTTCATTCCCCAGGCTGAGCTAGACTACAAAGCCTACAAATTAGTAGTTGAGGCATGCACACACCAGGAGCACAAGCTTTGGCCCCATAGTAATGCTCAAGTCTCTTGCACCTCCCAAGCAGGCGTTTACTTGGAGCCTTCACCATCTTCACATGATCACCTGTCTCAGGCTTCAAGTTTGGATTGTAGAGGTCTT
The DNA here is from genome assembly GCA_905338385.1 of Darwinula stevensoni. Lineage (NCBI taxonomy): Eukaryota > Metazoa > Arthropoda > Ostracoda > Podocopida > Darwinulidae > Darwinula > Darwinula stevensoni. Next base: position 75,828 of record CAJPEV010000671.1, on the reverse strand, counting down.
CATCTGAGTGTCGAAGAAGACGAGACACATCCCCCAAGTTCTCATATATCCCCCCAGGACTGAAAGAACCTAGAGATGAGGATTATGTAACAAATGGAAGACAATCAAACAATGAGCACAAGGTAAGAACTGAGTAATACCCCATGATGATGAATGTGAAGACCTCTTCATGTCTGACTCAATGCCAGATGATGACCTTGATGTTCCCATGGCATCACTTGAGGGACTGAGAGCCAGATTGATGTACCCACCAGACTTGCTTCTCATATGATTAAGTAACACAGGTGAGGACATTTTGGACTTCTTCACATGATGCACATTAGTCAAAGAATCTTCTCGAATCATCCTCCGTCGGATGGAAGCTGGCTTCTCATGCCTCTCAAGTGGGAGACAGTAAATATTTTCAGCATCATCAGTGAGAGAGAGAATGGGGGCACTGCTTGGCCCTGATGGGATGCTTCCTGGTCTCATAGGCATATATGTTGATTCATCAGTAGACTGGGGGGCTAAGCTCCAGGGACGTGCAAGGACACCCTCCATCGAATGGCAAGATTTCATGGGACCTGCATGGAACACATGCCCAGAGAATAAAAGATGCTGATGCACCACAATGCCTGATGAAACCATCAATAACTCCTGCCATTGACATCAACATTAACATCTTCATGCATTGTGACAACCCTCTATCCTTGTGCTCAAGTATTCTTCTTCGGGTGTTCTTTTAGGCATATGATCTGAAAATTCCTCAAAAGACAAGTCCCAACACAGCACAAGTACATCCCAAAGATATCCCCATGGGACATGTGAGAAGTCAGGCATTACTTTCAGAGACATTGATATCAAAATATCTGGGTGTCTTTCTCTTTCTTTTTCTTGCCAAACAGGACAACCTATCATTTTCTAAGATCCCTCTCACTTCTGTCACTTTCCAAGAACTGTCACTTTTCTAGGACTTCCCAGTCTTTAATTCTTGACCAATTGGAGAATAATGACATAGGGGGAGGGAAATCCTTTGCTTGACCCCAATATAAGAGATACATATCCATGGATTAAGCTTTTTTCCTGAGGAGTCACTCAGTTTCATGGATGAGACTTATCTCATCCATGGCCATCCATTCTTTAAAGCTGAAGCATGGGCTGAGATTGCCAACCTAGATAGTGACACCCAGATATGCCAATCAGACATCATTAATGAGAATATAGTGGAATAAATTGAAATTAGGACCTCAATTTTTTTTACTTTCCTCAGTAGCAGTTTTCCTGATGTTTAGTACAAAAATCATAGCTTCTCTTCTGTACAAATGAAGTTGATAAAATAGATTTAAAAAAAAGATGCAAGATTGGAATTCAGGGTAGGGTAAAACCACCTAAGTTTGGACACTCTAATGTATATTGTTGATTATGCATTTGTAAGATTGACATCAGAGAGAGTTCTTCCTAACCCAAGATGACCATGTTGTTGAGCAAAAGACTTGTAGTGGCCACATTTGTTGAGCACAATTTCAATATATTGGACAAAAATGAATGTCATGTTATGGGCCAAATTCAAGAAAACATACAAAAATGACCCTACAAGAGAAACACATTCCATGTGGTATTGTTAATTCTGTGATCAGTTCTTATTCCACAGGAAACTAGGGAACATGCTTGCCATAAGCAGATACCTTACTGATACTTATAGATACCCTGCCTTACTTCTGGTATGTCCATACTATGTTCTGTTTGAACTTCATTTTTTCACATCTAAGTTCACTCACCCACATAACAGGAATTATTGGAAGCCATAAGGCTTCGATGGTCATAATTTTTCTATCACACTCATACCTATTCATATTGTGCTGCCACACAAAAAATGAAGTATTTGGGTTGTACCATTAAGGTGTGACGAGCAAAATACAATTCTATCCCAGCTTAACTGTCCGAAGATTGGTGATTTTACCCTACTTGAGAGATATCTGCCATCAAAGCTATGCACCTGACTGAGGGTGACAAATACAACTGAAGATGTCCCAAAGACATCCCTTTCGAGATGTCAGAAACAATCTGACTGGATGTGCCCTTAGGATATCCCATCAAGACCTTTGGACAAGTTTTCCAATTGGGGAGATCCCTGGGTGTCACCATGCTATGTGGGTCCTTATGGTTGTGAGGTTAATGGCACATGCCTAAATACCATTAGCATGGTATTATGTGTAGAGCTGGGTGGGTCTACCCATTAAACTTTTAACTCCTATTTCTCAGTCCCCTTCCAATAATGCACCACTTGCTTTTTTGGCTAATGGCATCCTCAAAACACTTTTGATTCATCTGCAGGACTTCAACACTCAAGCTTGTGTCACATGTTCCTCCACCTTTTAGGATCCAATGAAGTTCAAACCCTAATCTGCATTTTGCCTTCCATAATTTTGTGAAGGTGGATAATCTACACATTAGTAATTTAATCCATTCCCTGTTTCATTCATTTTTTATGAACAGGGAATTGACAGATGGAGTGATGGAGTTAGACAGTGTGCTTGTAGTAGTCCAGGTTGTCAGAGTGCAAAATGAACCATGTTCATTCAAGCATTCACCTCTACTAGTGCTGTGTTACATTTGGATAAAATTGAATGTAGACAATACTGGAGGAAGTCTAAATATTGAAATTGTGAGTGATTCCATTCATGTAATATTATTGATATGCCAAAAATATCAAACAGCATTGAGGGGAACCAGGGAAATGAGTTTGAGAATAAGCCACTATGATTTTGTTGCTCTCCATCAGTCACACACATACAGGTGAATGTGTAAAATCCATTCTGTTGAATTTGGCACCATTTTGCGCTTCCACGTAAAGGTTGCAACCAAGCCCTCACACTTACTCTCTTATAAATAATTTATAGATTCCTTTTGTAAATAATTTCTGTACCCTCACCCACATTTCCTGGGAAGAGATAAGGAAGAGAGGAAAAGAAAAATCATAAACCAAGAACTAGAACATGTTCTAACTACTCTATTCTCTGCTCTGAGGTAAACTTACTGAGTGAACAATGGAAAAGTCATCCCTTCCATTACAGCATGTACAGAAATATCTCATTGCAATGAGCTCACTTATAACTAGGGATTAAATTCAACAAGACAAAAATTCATCCTGGTTCATATTCACAGGCACAATGCATTACAGGCCTCCATATAAGCTCCTATACAGTGAAGAAAGTTACTTTTACAAGGACTTTAGCTGTCTGTTGTGAGGACTCTGCCATTACTCATGAGGTCCAAGTATTTAGACTCTCATGTAACTTGATACTCAAATTTTTTTTTCTACTTTTCATTTCACCCAGGAAAGCCTCAGAGATAAAAAGAAAACATGAAGGGAGCAAGGAGTGGGAGAAAAAACTTTAGATGAGTGCCAGCCTGGCTGCTTTTTTTTCCTGTTTATTTCCAGGTAAAAAGTTTCAGTAAAATAATGTTGGATCCATTGAGTACAGGAGATTGAACCCAGAGTACTTGTCAGAACGAAGACTTTACAGCAAGTTTTGAAAGCATCAATGCCTTGACCTGAATGATTGTTGGTAGGCTACATTAAAGAATCAGAAAAATAAACTAAAATATATCACAGATAAACAGTGAGAGAGATCATTTAAAAAAAGCAGAAATGCGTGAGACAAGGTATTCAGGCCTGAATTCTACATTACTTGAAGTATATTGGGTATGCAAAAAAAAAAATAACAATGACTTTTAATGCAAATATCTCTGCTCATGCTGAATTTTTGTGGAATATTCCCTTTGCATTTAAATGTGTTTCCAGCTGATTCTCAAAATTTCATTATAAATTATTTGGTCGAAACAACACTATCAGAAATTATTGAAAATAATTTAGACATTGAGAATGGACCAGGGCAATGGTAGCTGAGCAGATGATATACAAGAGAGCTCTTCTTCCTGGTCAAGATCATGTCAAACTCATCTTCCATTTAACCCTTTTCCTGTTCTGCAAGAAAATGCCCTCCACCTGGGCTACCCCTACACAAGCAGCGCACAACCAGAGTATGTACTCAGGCTAACAGCGAAAGGGTTCAATTCATCATTTGGTCATCTCTTGCAGATGGTTTTAATGAGCTTATTCCAATAAATAGCATATGAATAGATGAGTATCAATCAAGAGAGTTTTCTCAAAGTTCATGCAGAATTCCCCTTGGTTTTTTAAATTACTAGTCCATTTTCAATGTTAGACTTGCCATGGAATATCATTCATAACTTAACTTGAATTTATGGGCTTTGGTAGCCTTGTTGACATTAAAATGAATGAAGAGATGCTACATCCTCAGAAGATTTGGTGAGATAGTAATTGTGAAATTATTAGATACACTTGAAGCCATTAGCCTTTTTTGCCATACCTTGCAGACTTATGCTGATGTAAATCAAGGGAAAGTCTAAATGAACATTGAGAAAAATCTCTGGATAGATACTCATTATTCATCTGCTATTCCTTGGAAATAAACTCATTAAAACCATCTGCAAGCAATGACCAGATATAAAAATGAATTCGAAAGGAGGAGGAGTTCCTCATGGTTTTGACCAGGAAGGACAGCACTTGAACTATCCTCTACTCCAATATCAGCATGAGCTCTAGTCCATTCTCAATGTTTAACTACTTTCAATAATTGCTGGAAGTATTGTTTTGGGCTTACAAACTCAGATGAAATTTTGAGAATCAGTTGGGAAAATACAAAAATGCATAGTGAATGTTGCACGAAAATAGCTTTAGTGTGAGCAGAGATATTCATGTTAGAAGTTGTTAGTCTCTTCTTTTCTGTCCTACTCTTTATTCTGGACAGCTATGTCATACTGAGAGGGGCAGACTCCCTAGATCTATGTGGTCTCATTATCACTTAAGCATCAGGAAATTTTTATCAAGGAACTTTCCTCAATAATTTGTCAATGCATTGCAATTCCAGATTAAATCATCCATGCTATCAACCATTAATGTCGAGATGGATTTTAACATCATGACAGAGTGCAGTAAAACCAGGATTGAGTGCTTAGAGTTACCAAAGATGATGTAGTAGTAAATATTTTCTTTTGCCCCTCATCACCCCCTTCCTACTCAATTGATAATATTCAGCATTGGCAACATTCCTCATTAATCCTCTTTCTGTCAAAAATCACACTACTTCCTAGAGAGAAATCTTACCAAATGCAATGCTCTGAGGCCTCCATGTGTTGCTAAGTGAATGGCCAGATGGATGAAGGTGCAAGCTGTCAACTGAGCGCTGTGGAATGATGCGTGTCACAGGACAGTCGGATACAAAGACTGTCTCAAGGCAGCTGTATGGAGGCATTTGAGAAGAATGTCTTCTTGTATCTGATAAGATATCAAGAGAGCCATGGGTACACGTAGATGAAGGCAAGGATAAAGCACGCTTCCATACATCCCCCCTTGAGTGACGCTGTTGGTGGTGATCCACCTGGGTCTCAGGTGTTGATGTCTTACATGGACCTACAAAAGAATAATTCCTCAAGTAATGCAGTCCAAGCATTAAGAAACATCATGGGAGACATAAGAAACAGTGTTACCTATGCAAGGTGAGAAGCCAAAACCAAGATTGTCTACTGATTCAGATGAGGACACTGGAGAGATGTGCAAATGCAACCTGGGAACCTGCCGAAGAGGAGTGTTCCGAGGCCCTATAGTTCGCTGGGCAACATCCAGATACTCAGCCCTGATGAAGGCCTTAGCAAATGTGTCATATAGAGAAAGTGTTGTTAGAGGTTCTGGCAGTCCTATGAAGTACTCAATGACTAGTTCAAACACATCTGATGGGAATTCTGGATAAGAAGGAAGGTTCCTTTCACCCTCATCCCTCTTTGGCCCTGAAAACCAATAATGTGCTTCAATTTGCAAACAGGCTCCAATGCAATTGCAGATACTCAAGTCTTAAATATTAAAACTTACATTTTGTTAAACACCGCATGGCAGAAAGAACCCAGCGAGGAAGTTCATCAGCTCTGTTTGTAGGTAAGGTGAGTCCTCTTTGTGAAACTTTTGTCATGTTGTGTTCAATCCAGGCTCCATTCAAGATGTTACGAGATACCAGGTCCTCCACTTTCTTCACCCTCAGCAAATTCTGCAGTCTGAATCAAAATATTACTTTACTACCAATTGTAATACTTTTTTCCATATTTTTTTTGAAATAAATAATTGCTTAGGCTACAGAGAAATGGAATAAATAATTATATAGGAACAGAATGCAAAAAAACCCACATCATGTGACATGTTCCCCAAGTGCCATGTAGGCCATTATCATCAAGAGTTTTTATCTTGACATAATCAGTCAAGGCTTGTGAATATCAAGCATTCAATGCAGATATCAGGTAGGTAAGGGAAATGCCAGCATTAGGATTCCCCTAAAACATGCTCAGGCTGATAAAAGCAAAATAAACAACTTGAAAAAGGATTGAAATAGCTTGCAATTGGCATACTGTCAAAACCTGCCTCAGCAATATTTGCAGCAAAAGTTCATATTGAAAATTTTAATAATAATAAAACTTATCTGCAAACTTTGTAAATAGCTTCCACACACAATGTGCCTATTTTCCTCCTATGTATATATGTTGTCAAGATGTGCAAAAGCTGGAAGATGCAAATAGGGGTGAATCAGGGTGTGGTGGTGAAACAAATTAGGTAAAGGGAGTGTAGAGTATTTATGCTCAGCTTCTTCACTGTTGCCACAGAGGGACTCATGTTTCTTTCCCAAAACCCACTTCTCCCATTCAAATAGGTTTTTGTTCCTTTTCTTTGTCCTCCATGGATCACTGAGGCATAACCTACACATGAGGAATTTTCTTTAAGGCCTACATAATCTTAAGGTGCCAAAACTAGGGTACTGTGTTGACATATTTATTAGTACATGCAGTAAAACACTTATCAACTATGCATTGAGGTTTGCATGCCCAATAGTTGTAAATCTGGAACTTACTTCTGCAGAAGAAGGTCCTTCCAGGTATCCTGAACCTCCTCAGTTGTTAATTGACGTGCTACCAGGCGGCACTCTTGTAAGTGGTTTGGGTCCAGCTGTACTCTGGCCCTTTCCTCATTCTCTTCATTCTCTCTGCTAGGGCGAAAAAGACTTTTAGCTCGCTTCACTGTGACTTTCCTGCCCTCAGGAGTCTCTGTCCCATTTTTATCTCGAGTCTTAGTATTTTCTTTTGCCACTAAAGGAGGGCGACCAGGAGTTCGTAGAACCTTCAGGGGAGTCTTTGAAGTCATCCTGAAAATAGTGGGAGAAATGATATACTTTTAGCATCTTGTCAAGGAAGAAAATTGGAAGAAGAAATCAAGTAATAAAAAAAAAAACTGGACTTCCGTCAGACCTGAAGAGTTCACTATTGTTTTTCAAGCTATCTGGATGTATCTGCTTCCCTCGAAGTTGTTCAAAGACACCTGCTTTGTAGAATTTTCGGAGTAAATGCAGAGCTTGCTCTTTGGAGATATTTGATGAAAATTCAGAGTGGTCCTTCAAATAAATCCGAAGCCATTTCACAGCTTCATTCGCAGTGAATGAGCTCTCATAATGTCGCATGTGCTTCCAGTGATTACCAGTGGGCATTTTTTCCCGAAAGTCATTGATGACACCAAACCACTGCAAAAGAAAATAACAGATGAAAAAATTCTGCCATGATAGAACATTAACACTGTGAACCCTGCAGCCGTCATATGACGTTCTACGCCCATAATGCATTCAAATTGCCAGGGCTCAAAGTGTCAATCACAGGGCTGCTCAGAGCTTTCCAGAGGCCTGGGGCAAAACTAAACAGGAGGCCCCTTGAGGCTCGGGGCAGATAGTCCCCGATGCCCCCCCCCCTCTGGGCGGCCTTGGTTAATCGAACCCAATCGTTTTCGATCCAGAGTCTAATCATATTCTTAATATGCTGGCAATATGGCATGTAGGCTAAATACTCACTAGTTGGGTGGCTTTGTAGGGACCTGAGGTCCCTGAATCCAGCAGACGATCTGAAGATTGGGAGGACTCAGCACAAGTCCTATTTTCCTCTTGAGCTGCCATCTTTTATACATCTGACACGCTCCTAGTGAAAATATTCTAAAAATATTCTACTTTCCCAGTCCACAAAACTTGCCAATAGGCCAAGGATGAGTCGCTCTAAACGTAAGAAAGACGGCGTTGGACCAAACAGCGCGCGGTCATGCCATACAGCTGTCCTCTGCCGTTTGGCTGAGGAATTCAAACATGAGAGGGCGCTCGAGAACAAACCGATATAGAGACCAATCCGGGAAGACCATGGGCAAATATAAAGTCGGAACAGCTTCGCGGTTCCATGGAGCTATCAGCTCCGCCTCTGGTTCCAGTGCCCTTACCCTCAATCGTTATGTCTCCCTCCTTGCTCCTCACGTGTTCATGTCGAACAACACATCATCATTATGCCTGTTGATCTTTATACCTCTTTAAACTTACGCTCTGGTTAGAAGCTCCATAAAATTAGTGACGTATTACTTAAAATGGATGTTCAAAGATATACCGCTAATTTCATTAGCAGTATTAGCAGACAGGCTCACAACCCAGTTGTGGGCTATGCTTTTATTGTCTTTTCTCCTCACCGTTGTTTTTCTTCAATCTCCTCCCAGTTTAAAATCCCAACTGGAATATTCCAGCTGGACCAAATCCGTGAATTCGGACCATTTCCAGCTGGCAAAGAGCTGGAAAATAGTAGGTACCAGTTGTTTCTTGGCTGGAATTTTCCAACTGGAATGCAGCTGGTTTTAATAGCTGTTTCCAGCTGGAAATTTTCCAGTTGAAAATGTATGAAGAGGACCCTACACCAGGAATGTGGCTACATTTAAAGTTGAAAATCAGCTGTTCTTGTTGATGGACCTCTGAAAAAATAGTCAACAAAAAGATTCTCATTTAGCTAGTGATATGGCAGTTAGGAACAAATCTGGAGATTAGTACTTTCCAGCTGTAACCCTGTTGGAATGGGTCCGAATTTACAGCTGGAGTCCAGCTGGAAATTATAGCTATTTCCAGCCGGGATTTTAAACCGGGTTTGTTAGCCCTCGGATTTTTAAATCAAATTGAGCGCTTTGATTTCTCGTACCTTATGTATCTCATAAATTAAAGTAATAAAGTTGGATGCCATCATTTTACAACTTAAATGTGGATGTTTATTTTTTCCCTCAGGGGAAAGGGGATTTGTCTCAAAACATCCTGTAGAGCCAAATCAAAAGACACAAAGAAGATGTTGACAGTTGCAAGATCCATGGTGTCATGCCATTATAATGCACTACTCCTCATGACAAAGAACTTGCAGTGCTGCAAATTGCCTTGTAGAAGTGCCCATAAAACATGTTTGTATAACTTCCATGTGTCACATGGAGGGAAGATGGTCAGTTTTGCTGGATACCTAATGCCCGTACAATATGGAGATGTTAGTATCTCTGCATCCCACAAGCACACTCGGGACCATTGCTCTCTGTTTGATGTTTCTCACATGCTTCAGACTCGGATCCATGGACAGCAACGAAAGGAATTTTTAGAAAGCCTCACTGTGTGTGATGTACAGGGACTCAGAGAGAACCATGGCTCCCTGTCTCTTTTCACGAACTCCAATGGAGGCATAATTGATGATCTCATTTGCAGCTCAACATCCCAGGGTTATCTGTATGTTGTCTCAAATGCAGGGTGTAGAGACAAAGTCATTCCTTTGTTCAAAGGGCATGAAAAGGAATTCCAGCATCTTGGTAAGGACTCTTCAATTGAATTCCTGGACAACTTTGGTCTGATTGCTCTACAGGGACCTGAAGCCCATTCCATCTTGCAGAAAGTAGTAGATTTTCCAGTGAACAAAGTCAGATTCATGACCACTACAACTGGAAATGTCTGTGGTATCGAAGGCTGCCGTGTGACTCGCTGTGGCTACACAGGAGAAGATGGATTTGAGATCTCTGTCCCAGTTGAAAAGGCTCAAAAGCTAGCAGAGGAATTTCTGAAATTTCAGGTCCAGCCTGCTGGTTTGGGAGCAAGGGACTCTCTGAGACTTGAAGCTGGATTATGTCTCTATGGGAATGATATTGATGAGTCCACCACACCAGTGGAAGCTGGATTGACCTGGACAATTGGGAAGTCCAGGCGTGAACATCGAGGTTTCCCTGGTGCAGATTTCATTTTGAAGCAGTTGAAAGTGAAGCCTGATAAGAGGCGGATTGGGTTGACAAGTGAAGGTCCGCCTCCAAGATCTGGGATGAAGATTCTGGATGAAAATGGGATGGAAGTTGGGATCATTACCAGTGGTTGCCCTTCTCCGACACTGGGATACAATGTGGCTATGGGATACGTCCAGTCTCCCTTGGCTAAGCAGGGTTCTGTTCTTCATGTCAAAGTGCGAAATAAGTTTGTTCGGGCAACAGTCACTAAGATGCCTTTTGTGCCTACCAAATACTTCACGGGTTAGATTCATGTGATGACCTGTAGTACCTGTACCTGTTGGTTGTGCACACCTCAATGTGGAATGCTACCTATAGAAATTCCGTCCAATTTTGGCCTTATATTTTGGTGATATTTTGTGAAGTGATGTTGGGAAGTGTTCTTGAAGAGTGCTCATGTTGTGAACAGTTGAATAATCGTTTGAAGAATGATCAAAGTTTATTGAATCTTACCAGGCTTTATTCTGAACTCAGAGTGTAGTACAAGCAACATATGATATGAAGACTCAGAAGAAATCAGAAAGTACAATTGATTGACTTCCATAATTGGATATTTAACATCCAAAGCATTCTTTCATTACTTGCTAATTTCTGAACCAAGAAGTCTCACAATAACCAACCCAAGAGGAATGTGTACTTCCCTGGTTCATTCAGACACCCATGCATGACTAGATTTCCTCACACACCAGGAATAGGATGCTTCAAGACTGAAGTCAAAATGGACTATTATACAAATTATACAGGGAAGGAAACTGGACAACTGAAGAATCATGGCAGTTGGAAGATGATACAATATGTAGGATGACATACAACAACGATCATGGCACTTGGCCGTAGAGCTTGAGCCGCTGATATTCTATCTGTCGTCTCAGTGATCCTCCACCAGCATCATTGGGATTGGTTGTTGCCTCTTCTGCAGCAATTCTTTTAAGTGGATTGTATGTAGGCCTTGGAATCCCTCCATTCTGCACCTGACTCTCTGGAGGCATCTCAGGTGCATCAGTCTCAATTTCATCTATCATTGATAAAGCCAGACCAATCATTTATTTGACCAGTACATCATCAAAGACATCTCTAGATTTCCTTTTTTGAGATATCATGTGATCTCGTTTTGATCATATGGAACTGAGGTATTCCAGATTTACACTTATATTAATACTATTGGGACTGCTGACCCTAACTTATCATGACTAAAGCTTCAACATATTTTCACATTTGCAAAACACCTTAGGAAGGGAAGCATACAAAAACTACCTTGTAGCATATCCTGGAAATCAAGCACTTCAGGTGGGATTCCTTCATTGCCCTTCTCCGCCCTCCTTCGCCGCTCTTTCAATATCTTCATCAGCTCTGATGTGCTGGCTGTGTTGAACTAATACATGGAGAGTCAAACGAGGAAAGAACATTCCAAGTAAATGAATAAAATCAACAAAATAGAGGCATTGTGCACTAGGTGGGAGCATGCAAACAAACTTTGGTCTCATTCTTGGAAAGTGTGATGTAGGAGTACAGACGACTTCCTTCATCTCTCCCAAAGTGCTTTTCACATACCTCCTTGGTGAGGCGGAAGAGCTTTTTCCCATCCATCCCCTTCAACTTCTCACAGATTCTGATGGACAGTAAAACAGGAATAAGATATTTATCTCACAATTGAAAGTTAAAAAAAAAAAAATTGCATGACTCACTGAGGAGGAAGCAATTTTTGTTTGAGCCAATCCTGAACCTCATTTGCACTAGAATTCTCTGTGATGAAGACAGGAGGAGTCTGCACAACATCCAGCTTCTTTTGGCGGATACGCAAGGTCTTGAATGCTTCCTTCAATTCATCAATTGGGGCCTCAGGAGCATTTCGGCCTGCATATCCACAGCCACAGATTCAACCTTTTCATGCTAGTTCCATGTCCAGAAAACAAACAGTATTCAAAGATTACTCACTGTATCCATTCCTCTGAGACCAGTCATTGGGTCGAGGATTCTGTTGGATAGGTGGCTGCCTGGCCTTGGGTGGCTCCTTGGCTGGTGGTGGCTGTGGTGGAGCTGGGGGTGGTGGAGGTGGTGGTGGGGGTTGGACTGGAGGAGTCACTGTATGTGTCTCATGACTACGATATAGCTGTGGAGGACCATGAGGGAACACATCTGATACCCTCCTCCAGCGGGCTTGATTCCAATCTTCATACCCATCTGTCCATCCCACATTCATGTCAGTCATGTAAGAATTTGGTACCTATTTCTTTTTTATGTAATTATTTTTCAAGCTGCCTTTTTTAAAAATTAATGTGGAGGATGTTTCACAAAGATGTAGCCCCTTAAGTAAGGGCTATTATCTGAGACAAGTTTATTTTCAGGATTTCAATAGTGTATGCAATTTAACCAATTCTTTTTTTCTTTCCAAATTAATAGGACAGTGAGAGAGCTTTTCTTTTGCAAATAGATTAGCAATTACGTAATGCAAAGCTTGGGATGCTGAGGCAAGTCTTATTTCTTGATCATGGATCACTAAGTAATTTCCCCTTTCACCTGGGAAATTCTCAGGCTTCTCGTAGCATGTCAGAAAACCTGCCAGTGAAGGGGTTAAATAAAAAGAGGAACTTATGGAAAAGAATGGAACATGGAAGGAGTTTCTGTTCTCAACTTTTCTCTGAATTCTTCTGATCTTATTTTTTTGGTGATCCATGATTAGGAGATACAAGGTACATTCAAAGACTAGAGATCATTACAGCACAGCTCCTGCATCTTTCCAGGAGCAGCAATGTAATGAAGTGCTGAAATGGCCATACTTCTTCAACAATTATGTGACATTGCAGCTTTGTATCTAATGTCATTCATTTTTTTAAAACAAACTTTAAAAAAAAAATGGCTGGCTGAATCAATAGATTGAATATGAAAGGCAGCAATGCTGTTAACATTCATAAGGAATTTATATGGGTCTGAGGAGAGTCTGCCTTTCCAGCAAGCATAGTTCTTAAGTGAGTGTCAAAATTTTGAGAGGGACAACTCCTTGTTCCCCTATTGGAAATTTAACTAAATTTTTATCAGTTGATTCACTCTAACATACAAAAACAAAATGTAAAAATTATTGATGTAAACAAAGCTGAAACTTCACAATAAATGTAAAAGAAACTGAAGCAATTGTCTACTCTACCACAACTCCTCTGCTACTTCTGGAGAGATGAAAAAGCTGAGCTGCAACAATTACTACTTCTCTTGCAATCTTGAATGCGCCTTGTAAAACTTCACTTGAAAAGTTCCCTAAACTGTGTTACACAAAGATGTAAGTCAGACTCATTCCATGACCCATTTCTGGCTCTCTGAAGTCTGGTTTCTTTAGTAGTTTCTCAACCAGACTCATGCTTTTTGATTACATGGTTGGGTAGCACTTTAAGAAAGTTTATAGAAAGGCCAGCTTCAAAACCATTTCAGTGAGTCAGGATTCAGTGAGTAAATATTTTCCTATAGAGGGAAGAGAAATCCTATCTCCAAAAGGCTTTTTTGTACAGGTCTGCAGTATCTTCTTACTAAATATTGGCAAGAACATGTTCTCTTTTTTCTTTGGCCCATGTTGCATTACCCCACCCTTCATCATAGGTATGGTCCTACTATCCCACTTGCCTTCCCCTCCCTTCTTGCCATGAGTTGCTGCAGCCAAAAATTTTCCCATGGGTCATTAGCTATGGCCCATTCTGTAGTCTGTGAAACCTTGATTCATGTGAAACACCCTGTATATCTGCAGCAGATCCTCATTTTTCTCAATTGACAGAAAGCTGCCATTAGAACAAGGATATGCTGTTACCCCCTTAAGTAAATAAATTTGCTGCAATTCCACATTTCTTTTCTTTGCACAGTGGCTACATCATATGGATGAATTAAACCAACGTTAGCTTTGCTGTGTCTTCAAGTCTCCCATGATCTGGTAGTTCAGGAGAGATACTTCATTTTAATAGAGAGCATCAGTCCATTACTCAAATATCATTTCCTATGAACCTTCCTCTAAATGAGTGAATAAACTTTTAACCTGCAGTTTGCCTATCCTCACTAGTAATTGCTTTTATAGCACCATGTTCACCAGCTGTCAATTATTAAGGCAAAAAAATTTCATTTATTCAACTGGACTATGGATGCTCTTTCTCCCAAAAGAGCTCAAGGCTGTCTGATTTTGAGGCTCTACAAGGGGTGATCCAAAAGTTTATGCCCTGAGGTAGTAGGAATGATCAGAGAAGGCTGAAATTTGATTCCCATATTCTTTCATCCTTTTAGGCAATTTCAAGGGTCAGCAATCGGTTTTAGGTACATTTATATTTTTATTAATAATTTGTACATAGGAAATATTCCAACCAAAAGTTATTCCATTTCAAAATGGAAAATTTTGCATATGGAGCAGTTATGAAAATGTTATTAGTAATTAAAGTATTAATTTGATCTAAATTAATTCATGTCAACAGAACAGCTCATTCAATAATATAAATTTTACCAGGGCTGTCAATTCTATTAAAGTATTAATTGCAATTTTTAAAATTTAGTAGAATTTTAATCAACCTTCTAACCTTCCCCTGAATGCTTCTTTTCCCCTCATAACTTTACTGTGTAGTTCAAAGTTTTGCAAAACAACTGAGAGTGAATGCTTCATCAAGGGAATGAAATGTAATGATGGCTTGTAGCAGGTAGTTGTTTTTGCACTGCTCATTCTTCCTCAAAAACAACATACTATTTCTGGAAAGATACACACAAAAATAAAGCCATCGCTTTCAGACTCTTCCAAAAAAGCTTCCTGACCCCTTCACATCCGCAAGTGTACTGGTGTGCATCCTGTGTGCTTCTGCCTAGGCTTGTATGCTTCACACATCCGACTAAGGTAACAGCTGCCTAGGGCAGAGCGACTGAGAAGTCACTGGATGCAAATGAGGAAAAGAAAGTCATAATGAAGAAGCTGCAAGGGAACACACAGAGGGAAGAGGGGAGTTGGGCAAGGGCATGGGACAGGAAATGCAGGAAAGAGGATAATGTAAAGACTGGGGAGTGAGAGATGAACATGTAAGTGCACAGGTGAACGTCTGTGGAAGCCCCCAGAAAGTTGCCAAGAGGGGGAAAGCCAGGGCAGGTGAGAGAAGTGGAAACAAAAGTGTGAAACCCTCTCCTATTCCTTTTTTGCTCCTATTTTTGCTTTTCCATCCTGTATTGCTGTAAATCATTACTGACTCTTAAACTCTCCACGTAATGAAGTGTCACTGTATACGTCAAATCATTTTGGTTGCATTTTTGCATCCGTTATGGGTTGGCTAAATGGCAAAGGGCCTCAGTGTGCTTCTTGGCTGACATTTAATTATCTTGTCAAGTAGTTACTATTTTCTTTCTGACTGGAATGTGTAGGATGAACTAGTGCATGTATGGATAGTAACTGCTATGTTAGTGACTGCATCGCCTTGAATCACTTCCTGAGGCTCGCCTAGGCATGACACAAGCTGAATCATTCCCAATGCCTTGAATATGATTCAGGGAGGAACTAAGGGATCGATTAAAATTAGATTTAATTGACTGATAAATTATTGAATGGCTCATGATTGATCAATGAAAAACTTTAATCAATTGACAGCCCTAAATTTAACGCAAAACTTCCTATAAAGTGGCCACAATAGTGAAACTGACAATTATCAATTCAGTGAAACTGTCCCAGCACTTTTAATTGACTATGGAAAATGAATTTTTCCGTCATAAAATTGAAGCCCTGTTCCATCAATGGGACAAGCATTGATGTCCAAGGAGGTAATGCTGAAAAGTGAAATTTGTTTCATCAGTCTATCACATTCCCTTATATCTCAGGACAGAAACTTTTGGATCACTCCTCGTATGTCCATATCATGAAGACACTCATGCCTGCAACTCTATGAGGGGATTAATATTAGTTAGGCATGGTTCCTCAGAGGTCAAGCTTGTAAGAAACAGACAAGGAAAGACAGAGGAACTTGCATCAAGCTGCTTATATCTACAAGCATTTGGGAGTGAAAGCAGACATGGGAATAGATCCAACTCACCCAATCTTCAATGGATGTCCTGGAAATCCTCCAAACCAAATTATGCACAGCATATCATAAAAATTGTGCACAAAGATCTGGCTACTGCACCATATAATGGAAGCAATGCAAGTTGCCTTTATTTGAAGCATCGTTACTGTTTACTTCAAGAACTGGTATTGCATAACTTTTTTTTTGCAAATGTGGAGGAGTACTAGAGGCAATATGTCTGACAGCAGACATTCAGATCATCTTATTTCTGTCCAGACAGTCTGATTTGTACAAATGTAAATAAAAAGACACAAGAAAAGGTTAGAAACCTATATTGACCAAATAAAATTACACCATCAATTATTCAAAATTTACAGAATAAAAACAAATATTACTTTTAGAAACAATTTCTAATAATAAAAAGTAGTCTCATTTTTTGTTTACTTGATCAGTCCCTGGATACAAACTTCCAACAATTCTTCAAAAAAATATAGATAAAAAAAACAGGAAACACAATCCAAGTGTTTGCTTTGTCAAATGGACGGTTGACATCAAGTGAATGAGTTTCTTATGTTTCTTTTCAGAAAACAAACAGGACGGATTGACCATACAAACGCAGATGCATCCACCCAACATACTTCTCCAGAGTGTCGGCACACAGGTTATCACAGATGGCAACAGGGGAAAGAGGGGTGACAAAAACAGCTGGGACCTGCCATCTCTTGCACTCTTATTCTCACAGTCACTCTTTACAACCTCAATGAGCTGCCTCAAACTCTACAATGTCATCATGAGCAAAAATCGTGGAAAATATTCCCTGACAACAACTACACAACATATTTTTCTCTTTCCCATTCAAGGGATAGAGATTGGTCAGCTGGTATCAGATGAATATCTAAGTCAAGTGTTGAAGACAAGTGCAAGCCCAACCTTGACCAAGTAGCACCACTGACAAACTCCCACAAGCACACAAATTGGACAACACCATGACAAAATGAGACACACATGGCACACCCAACCAGCAACAATGGACGGCTAAAATAAGTTGACCTCGAGGAACAGAAATAAAAATAGGATCATATGAAGATGCACAGATGCACACACAAAAACTGATGGAAATAGGTCAAAGAACAGGGTATGTATACTCAATCTCTTTCTTGTGTTGTCTCTTAAAAGTAACGGAATTCACCTTTCCGCCCAGCCATCTCTTTTTG
The DNA here is from genome assembly GCA_905338385.1 of Darwinula stevensoni. Classification (NCBI taxonomy): domain Eukaryota; kingdom Metazoa; phylum Arthropoda; class Ostracoda; order Podocopida; family Darwinulidae; genus Darwinula; species Darwinula stevensoni. The sequence goes on along the minus strand of CAJPEV010000671.1, from coordinate 58,423 downwards.
GATGCGCTCTGGTGGGGCAGGTTGTATTGGTGGGCGACGCATCCCACCCTCCCTTGGGGAATCCTGCAAGCAAATCCCAGTCAGATGGATTATTACTTGAGGCAGACTTTCCCAGCAGAGCAGACATACTAAGACAAAATGTGGACTTACTGGATGGTAATCAGGGGAGTAAACAGGGTTGCCAAAGACATCTTCTTGCTCAGATGATCCCTGCTGGGGGTCATTGGGGACATAGTGGGTGACAATTGTGTTTGGAACATGTCCTACTTTCCCACTCATGTTCTGTACCTTCCACCACTTCCGGCTGTCATCCAGCACCTGTAAAATAAAATTTAAAAAATAAGTCCCCACTGTGAATGACAGTACTGGCCAACAGAGAATAAAAATAACTTTTACTCACCTCAAGGTACTCTCCACGTTCAACAGTCAGTTCCTTGGAATTGTTCCCAGTGCGAGGGTAAGTGACTTGAACAATTGTAGCTACACGAGCCTTCAGCTGTTCCAACCAGGCCCTTTCAGGATCCCTCTCAATAGAATCAGCCGAGATGTCACTGCGAGCAGTTGAGAAATCTCCACCCACAAGTCCATCCCTCATGTCTGATTGTGGTGTTGGTGATCTTTCCCTAAAGTGGTAGAAGGGAAAATTTTTCATTCGTCTTTGAAACAAATAAATATGAATGAGAAATGAGACTGCTTATGAGACTGCTCACCTGAATCGACTCTGTTGCATCTCTTCATGAGATAGGTATCCCATGTTGTCATAAGCTGTACGTTGAGGTCCAGTCCGAGAGTACCTCTTGTTCCTGAGGTGAGCCTGAGCCTCCTCTTCAGCTTTCATGGCAGCCAGCTGCCGTTTCTTTGCCTCTTGTGCAGCTTGGGCTCCAATTTCTTCTTCCCTATCTCGACCCACAGGGAAACCTGGAGACCAGCCATCATCAAATCTTGGCTGGTAGTTCTCCACTGCTCCCTTCCATTGACTCCTGAACAAAAAAAAATAATAATATTTCACTCCTCACTTCCTTTCTCATTCACCAATTGCTAGGAGAGGTCAAAATCAAACCATGTCGCTTAAATTTTTAAACCCACTCCTGAAATTTGATCTGTTGCTAAATCAAAGCAGCCAAAGATTTCATGTGAAAGCACAATATATTATAAACATGTATAACCCAAGACATTCACTATATGTGCAAAAGATGTAGCATGAGTGCTCTGCCATGCTGATACAGATATAACACCTCACAATGATTCAAATTTAGCATTAAAAAAAAGTGCTCCTGGAGCTTCTTGATATCCACAATCTATATCCACTAGAAGAAGCTCTAGGAGCTGCTTCTTTTGGTGGATATGGGTCTTTCTTTTCCCTTTTACTACTCGAAATTTCGTGACGCCACCACTGAAAAACTCCATATGGTTGGAAAGCTCTCTTTGTCATCATTCAGTAAACAATAAATCGAGATTCTTGCTCTCAACAAAGCAATCAAGGAAAGACAAATGGGTCGGTCCCACCTGCTGCTTCTCAACCTCTCGTTTTTTTTCGGAGGGATGTGTTTCGTATTGCCCCCCCCCCCCCCCTTCAGCAATTTCAGGAAGTACACATGATCACAGCTTCATAAATTAATCGTATGAGGGTTTTTAAATATTTCGAATAAGGTAGTCGTTATTTTAATAAGCGATTTGCACACCTCTGCCTGCTACTGCAAAATGCAGGAAGGATAGACAGACCTTGGGATGAGCCATGCGTCACCGAGAGACTGCCACAACTCGTTCTCCTTGGACGTGAGGCAGTTATGAAGGAGCTCAATGGCATCGCGTGTGAGGAGCGGAGCGACCACAGAAGCAGCCAGGTCCATCGGGTAGAAGTAGGTCCTTGAGGCATTTACAATCAAAGCCAGGGGAGTGAAGACAAAATGTACCAATTCTGGGGCATTCGGGTCATGGATGTGGTCTCGCAATTTCGCCTGAGAAGTCAACATGTCAAGCATTACCATCGTCACTTAGGACATCTTACCATTCTTCCAAATGCTTCTTGGCATTTGAAACTCACTAGTCAACTCACCAGAAGGTTGAAGCAGAGTTTGAACTTCTGGAAGAGGTCGACGAAGTCACGATCAGGAGGGGGTTTGGCTCGCATAGACAGCATCCCGTCTCCCAGGTCCTTCTTCTTTGACTTTCTGTTGCTGGATGGTGCAGAGGGAAAAAAGTAGAGACCTCTTGTCTGCACTGAGCACCGACAGAACGACACGAGAAGCGGACAGAAACTCACTTGCGTCTTCTTTCCAGCTCCTTGCGGGCAGCAGCCGTGTATTGAAGTCGGGCGACGAACCGCTCAATGTCATCAAAGCAACGGTTGAGGACGATGACGTCCCTCTCGCACTTCTCACTGGACGAGGAACTTGTCTCATCTGCTGAGCCCAGGTCCCTGTAATTGGCACGCATGTCCGCCCCACCTGCCCCACCAGTCCCCATGTCTCTCACGTAACCTGGACCGGGCCTCACGTCACCTGGTCCCTCTGGACGAAGCTGGCTCTCGGAATCTGCACGAACCACATCATACAGATGATTCACCATCACGAAAAAATGGCCACCCTAGCCCTTCCACAGAGAATCGACTATCGTGGTGAGAGCATACACTTATTCCTCATGCTGGACGACGGTGCACGCCGGAAGGTAAGGAAGAGAATGCGAAGAGACGCGAGATGAGAAGAGAAGGGGGGAGGGGGGGAAAGGAAGGTCAGCGAAGCGTATCGCCACCCGAGGCGAGAGAAGACACTCCTCTCTTTTCTTTTCACTAGTCCAGGGAGGACCAGGACAAAAAATTTTCCGCAACTTTTTTTTTTCCCTGACACCCTCTCTAATCGTGAGGATATGGACACAAAAACACGAGCACGACCTCCGTGCGTGAATGCGTTGGAACCGTGACGGGGCTAATGCAAAGTGCATACGGAGCACATCAAGACCTAGTCCTACCTTCAGTAGTGGGTTCATAGGGGCGTGACGTGTTTCATTTCGTGGAAGACTCTAACCCTCGACCCAGAAAGGGGGGGTCGGGTGGTCGGTGGTAGTTCATGAATGATCGCCCAAATGACGGGGTAATCACCTGGGGCTCCTGCATCATTAATATTAATATCTCCTCGACCCGTCCTCGTTATCCAGAACCCGTGGAAACAGCGACCAGAAACTGAGACTGATTTCAAAACGGCAGTTCGGTTCCAGTTCAGTTCCAGTGACAGTAGGGATTTTGTCTGACTTAACTCCCATTGTGCACATATCGACAACTCTCACAACGAAATCCCACATGTAACTGCAACTGAACTGGAACCGAACTGCAATTGATATCTTGTTCAGTCGGAGGCAAGGAGGGAGGCGAAAAAAAAAAGTGCCCATGGACCGTTCATCGAGAAGAAACGATGACGACTCTGAGAATTGAAGCGGCATCCGAGTGTGAAAACGGAGTTCCTCTCTCTCTAGCTCTCCATCCAACCCATGGAAAATAGCGGGGACATGGTCAATGGTGAATGGGGAATTCATGTGTAAACGGCAATAAACCACATGACACACGAACCCAAGGTGGCCTTCGCGCTTCGTCGACTATAGAGGTCTTCGAAGGCAAAAAAAAAATTATAATAATAAATATAAGTGGAGGAAGCTTCATTAGAGCATTTCCAGTCGGTGAATTCCATCGCCATATTTGCAAGGCTTTTTGCCTTGGAGCAACGGACTCATCCTCAGCGAGACAGGAAGAGGAATTCACGGTGAGATCCTCGGCGCATATTTTCAGCCACTCTCGACTCGAGTGTAATAGCATAAGTGTGGAATGTCTTGTCGAGGTTAATGGGATCCTTAACCATCGCGGGACATTCTTGGCAAGTGACATCATCCAAGACAGAAATCCCTTTACTCGTTCCCGTACAAGTAAATATTCGTTCGCACATAGATGATTTCCAGACAGACCCACGAACGATTTCATATAAACCTGGTGTCCCCATTTTGAGGAGCGCGGGAAGACTCGAAAAGCGAGTTTTCCCGTCTCTTTATCGAGGGTGTCAGACGATGGATTCGAAAGGAGATCAAGACGTTGCATAATCTAGAAAATGTTATCGGAGTGAACTACCAGGGCCACCTAAAGGCTGTGACTCATGAAATGCGTATGAACACTCTGGAATGCCAATGACGCAGAACCCTCTGGAACAAACCACTTTCCCGAAAGAGGCTGAAAGAAAAACTCCTTTTTTCCTTTTCCGACTGCATTCCCACGGTTTTATTTATCACGAAGGGGTATTTTTGGGCTGGAAGGGAAATGAGATTTCACAAGCGAGGAAATTGGTTTTCTCACTCCTCTCTCTCTCTCTCAATTTTTTTCCCTTTCCATGGAATGGTTGGAGGCTGGGTTCGTTATCGCGTTGCACAAGACCTGCGCTGGGGGGATAATCAGGACCGATTATTTTCTACCTCGTTACCGCGTGTTCCCGCATATCAGGAACTCCGAATTCGAATTCCATTCTCCCATATTATACAGCGCATTTCCAGATCATTCCACGTACCCAGCTGCAGGACAAGCCTAATGCCTTATATTTCCGAGAACCAGCATTAACTTTTTTTTACTCACTAATGAAAGGCAGGAATTCCAACGATCAGCCCTTGTACTAATCAATCCCTTTGGATAGTATACTGAATCTGATAAATGGCACAAGACATAACGGAATGTCGTACTTTGCTTGAATGCATCACACGCTTCAGTGGAGTGCATCAACGGATGAAGAGTCGAGTTAATGTTCATGTTCGTATATTTTGTCACTAAAAGGCCTGGTGACGCAGTAGCTGCCGATATCCTCACCTTTACAACGAGACATCTCTACTTGACCGTACAAGCTCTTGTTTACCACTTCTTGGTATCGAATCTATTATATGTTATTGCCATCGTGTCTGATGGCGCCACTCTCTGTTGATCTGCCACAAAGCCGTGGATAGCGTCATCTAGCCACTGGTGTCCAATAGGATTTCGATGCTCGCCAAACTTGTGGTGATCAAGTCACCATACTCGCCACATGATACAAAATATATGAAATATTAATAAAAAAGAATGCGCCTGAAGAAAAAAATATAACTGATGAAGAGCATCAATTCGCCACATGTGGCGAGTGGCGAACGTATTGGACACCATGGATCAAGACCTACCTGATACCAGCGAGAATAACACGAAAAGGTGGTAACGTGGAATCCATTCAACACCGATGAAATCAGAAGCAAACATCAAAGTTTACAAGTCAACCTTGAAGCGTAAATTCGGGCCAGCTTTTATGCGTTGCCCTACCACAGTGTTTCGTTTGGCAGGCACAAATATTTAAAAATATATATAACCTTATCTTTCAAGAACATGGTACACGAGGAAACGGACCAGTTCCACTGGAGGTGGGATGAGAGGAGGCAGACGAATAGATTTGGCGACGATATTGGCTCTGAGGCTGCTGACTTGTCGGCTGACGATAGTGAAAATAATCCACGCGATCGTTGAGATGGTATTTCCTGCCTCCGATCCCAATCTCGGTCGCAGTAACAAGATCTTTCACGGACGTTTTCCGCTTTTTTTCCTTTTTCCACAGCTGATGACTGTGTGAATGTCCATTCTGATGGACGGGATGAACGACGACGATGGCCGGGGAGGGCCGAATGAGCCCAGACGCGGTAGCGGAGGAACGACGACCACCACCACTCATGGCGCAACGATCACCGCTGGCACTCGACTGAGTCCCTCTTTCGACTCCGCGCTACCCTTCACTTCCCTCCCCCCCCCCCCACCCCCTCCCCCAGTGCTGCCATGAACTTCGCCTTTCAAATGAATTCCCTACGAAATGCTCGTATCAAAACAACGAATTCTTTGACCAGGAGAAACACTGACTGAAAATCATGGATGAGTCATCGTATGGTTATTCATTGTTCGAATATGAACACCTGCTCTAGGGTTCCATGACGAATAGGAATGCCTATCGATAACAACAGTCAAATAATTCAACACAGATTTTCGACTTTCATCAAAATTAACGCGAATTCATCCCTTAAAATTCGTACGGGCTTCAAATAGAAAGGAATTCCAAGAATTAAAAGGCATATGGACCACTTTCAATAAGTAATGGGTTGAAGTAACGAAGCTAGACCTTCTCTAGAGAAAAAAAAAACAAAAAAAAACAAAAGGCAGCTATCATGATTCCCAAATATATAAATAATGATTGATTTAGTTGAATATTGAATGCAAATTGCACGAAATCCTATTCGCATACGAATAGTTGCCAAGCGTCAAATATCTTCTGACGACTGAAACAGCTTGCTTGAACAACCATGTAAGTTGACAAGACCTTGAGATGTTCAAATGTCAACAAGGAAACGTCCTGACGACTAGAAGGCAAAACAATAAATCATTCATGAGGCAAACTTCAGAAAACAAGTGAAACTAAATTACTTTGAAAGCAACAAACCCCAGCATTCTAAAAAATGTGCACGGATACGAAGTGAAAACAGTTGGATGGTTTCCCCATTTTCCCTTCTGTCTGAACAGCTTCGGCAACCGTGTTGCCAGCAGACCAAAGCAGAGGAGAGAGCAGCCGAACCCGTGATTACACGTCGTATGGGAAAGAGAACTTTCGTTCCGTTATCGAACTGGTTGATCGGGTATCAGTGAAAGACTTTTTCCAGATGTCAGACTCAGACCCGGAAGGATGACCGTTTGAAATCTGATCTTCCCTTTCGCAACCCGACGGTGATCCGTCATCCCATCATCATCATCATCGTCGAAGCGGCAGATGAAAGCAGAAGAGAGAGAAAATCGACAGGTCTGTTCGTCCCTTTTCGGAAGCTAAAAATCATGGAACGGTGGGTCGATATGGGAAAGGCCTGCAATAACGACCTATCATAGGCAATTTCGAAGAAACGCGAAAGTCTCGTCGATTCCGTGACTGACGAAAGAGAGAAGACGGCATATAAATCCAAAGTCATTATTTGCCAGGAAAGCTCCCATCAGGAGAGAGAAAAAAGTCAGGGGCCGCCTCGCCCCAAGCCTGAGAAACTTCCTTCCACGACCAAACATAGACACGGAGGAAACAAAATAAAAAAGCTGCGTCGTGCGATAATGTCCCCCCTCTCCCAAGTCAATCTAAATGAGAGTGGATTATGACGCAATATAACTGCCCGCCACGTATACCCTGACGACATTGCCCTGCCTCGCACGGCTTGTTTTCCTTTTTCCATAGATACGAGCATTCTTTTTTAAACGGTCATAGGCATGAACGAGACGGCGACGGGTCAAGATTACGTTATGAGAGAGACCGTTAGGAAGGGTCTTCCACGACAGAATCTATTGTCCACTAACTCCAACTCCGGTGACATAGATATGAACCCCGTTGAGGGAACAAACCCGTTCTTCTTGCCATCATGAACTCCACGATTCTGGATTGTGGCCGGTCTCCCCTCCCGTCCTTCACAGAGACATTTTCTTGAATGCGATGGGCCGGGCATACCAAGGGGTTCTTTGTCTCGAAAAAGGTAACGTGTGTGATGCGAATGCTTGCATGCAAGGTGTCAAAAGCGAGAGGAAGATGAGAGCGTCCCAAGGCCGAGGTTCTCTTTTTCTTTTTTTTTTCACTGTTCTAATCGCACGTCATCATCGAGGATCGTGCAACTTCGCCTCGCATCCTTGCCTTCAGGAAAGAAAAAGAGACCAGCGAGAAAGAAAGGAAACGACTGCCTGATTTCGGACGCACGGAACGAATTTCCACTGATAAGCTTGAATAACCAAATGAAAGGTATGGGGGACCCCTTATCGGCACAGCTGTTCTCGAGCGGTCTCCAGGACATTTATCGATGTAATACGCTCGTTTTTCCAACATTAGTCATGGTTAAGGGTAGAAATTCCCTAAAAGAACCTAAATATTGGAAACGAAGTGTAACGGAGGGCGAGGAAGTAACTAGTACAGTGTGGGGAACAGGTCCTTGTGCTGCCATCTATCTCCAAACTCGACAACCATCGCCTTCCCACGAACCCTCCAGGGGCTTTGCATCTTCATCGAGGGAAACCAATTGGAAATGCAGAGGGTTCCCTCCCCTTCCTTACCCTATAATACCCTCTTATTAGTTCAAGATGCACAAAAGAGGAGTAGGGCATTGTTCGTGACCCGACTGTGCGAACCAAATCCAGTTACTGTGTATCCAGTTCTTTCTACATCTAAGCTAGCGTAAAGTAGACCTAAAAAAAAAGTAATCCGACTGAAAGGCCCCATTGCAGAGCCACAGACAGAATCAGGGAAGACCTACCGACACTGTTGTAGAGCTCCATGGCATACGAAGAAACCTCCATGGTTCTCCTCTTCTCTTTCATCCACCTACCTATTCATTCCTGTACACAGGGAACAGACTAAAGAGCTACTCGAGATGTCTCTACCCGCCGAGAGCGAGCATGCTATCAAGGCGCCATGGAGGGTCCTATCTAGTCATTCCACAGATAAGAGAAAAAGAAAAAGAAAAACACGGGCAATTGACGCATATAATACAGAACTTCTGACGGGAATCCACAGGGGCCTTATCGCTCAATTTTTTTCCAACGCGGTCCTAGTATCACATGCCGATCGTCACCAACGTCAATGAGGACAATGCGGATAAAACGCAAAAACGGATCTTCTTTCCTGTCACAGAATGCACTGACAGTCTGACCTCTGAAGCTTCTTGATGATAATGAGGACGAGCACGGCTTTTCCCAGGCCCCAGATAGCCGGTGAAAGTAGAAACATAATTACTATGATGCAAAACAGCATTTACAAGCGTGGGTAAAGAGTCCCGAGGGCTTTTCTTTCCATAACACAAATACGACAGACGTTGAACTCGTGGATGCCTAAATTGACATTGGAAAACCTTGTGGAACAAAAAATTTTTTTTCCAGGTGTCCTGCTGAAATCTCGAGCAGTGACTATACCTTTTGAGGTTATGGGAGGATAATCGGGATACAGAAAAGCGAGAGAGAGAAGTGTTAGTGTGTAAGGGGAGGAAGCCGGAAGCGTGACTATGAGACTGGGAGGTGACAAAGCCCGACATTTCACGCTATATTTCCTCCCTCTTATGTCGTGATAAGGGCTTAGCATTCAATGCCACAGTTCCACCTCAATCCCCTGTCATCAGGGAGGATTCCCCATAGGTATTCACGCCTGAAAATTAATTCCACGTGGCAAAAGAGATCCCCTGAATTATGGGGTCCCCTCTACCCTCTCTCTACTGCTTCAAATGGAGGCACTTCAAACATTGATCTATGGCAAGGTGAAAATTATTTTCCTTCCATGCTTCTAGAGGTTTTCCCTGTGAGTTGGTCACTTGAACTTAAGTTTAAATCTCCGTTACCGATGCATGGTGCCACTTAACATAAAAATATAACTGAAACAAAAATACAAATGAACATACATAAAAAACTGACGATGTGTACAATGTACGGGTAACGACCTTTTCTGGTAGCTCGGAATGAGTAATAAGGATCTAAATATTCCATCCCTCGCGATGAAGAACGGTGACATTCAACAGATCAATGTAATTTGATTTATACTATTGATACAAACCCAATTTACCAGAAATTGACCTGCAAACCAGGTACCAACTGCGATTCGGTCCTGTGCAGTTATTTTGCATTGCATTAAAGCGAAATTGAAAGATCAAAGGGACGACAGAAGAAAGCAAACTGGACAAACGGATTATCTGCAAGCTTCCCATGACTTCCTACCGTCTTGCAGAATAATTGTGGATATGTAAACAGCGATGGAGGGAGAGAATAGAATAGCATGCCTGGAAGAGGTGTGTGAAGGTCTGTGGCTGCAGCAGACGTGATCATCCGCCCCCTTCACTGTCGTTCTACGTGAGTTTTCGAGGGTCAAACTTACTTTTTAAACAATTTGTCATTACATGTAAACGAGAGCCAAAGAGATGTGAACTTTGGCACATTGAGGTTTCTGGTAACAAGGACTTTTAATATTTATTTTAAGGAGCAGATATCAGAGAGGACCCTCGCGTTGACACACACAGGCACACAGACATCCGGGCATTGCATTAAGAGCCTAATTTCTTTTCTTATAAGAAACGGAAGCTGGCTAAAAATAACAATAATTATTAGTAATAAATAAAATTTAGAAAAACTATGTACTTACGGAAATCACGTAATTACTGAAGGGCAGGGTCTAGGACCATCAAGAGCTAATGAAGACAGACGAGAAACAAGGTCGCTTCATACCCACATACACGAAAGAAGTTTAAAAGACAAGGAGGGTTTTCGTTTAGAAGGGATATCGACCTGTTCTGGATGGGAGGTTGTGTGGAGAGATTTGGGGACAGGATGGTCGTTGTCACCGGGACCCTGGACGTGACAACACGTACGAGGTATCCTGACCTCTCTTCGAACCTCTAAAGGAGTTTCGAAGAATGGGAGATTTGGGGTCGGGGTGGGACTTAGTCTCCTGGTCCCAGGACACGACAGCACATATGAGAGGGATCCTGACCTGTCCTGGAAGGAGTTTGAAGGTGGATGGATTTGGAGACAGGATGGCTTTCCCCGTCACCGGATCCCTGGACACGATAACACGCTCTCCGGATCGTACAGATCCGTCGCCAAAAACTCGTGTTTCCGGACACTAGGACCATGGCAAGGTAACATAAAAGAAGCACAGGGCCAGGCCAAGCGGCGACGAACAGGGAGGAAATGAGGAGAGAGAGAGAGAGAGAGGAATGAAGATGCCGGCTGGGGCTATCCTGTGCGTCCATCCATGGCCATCCCTTCCTTCCTTCCTTCCTTCCTTCCATCTACTACTTTTACTTCCTCCTTCCTTCCAGGCGCACACACTCACACTAATAATAATAATGGTGAGGAAGAGAGAAGGGAAGCCAAATGTTGCTCGTTTTTTTCTTTCTACCGCCAGGAATATTCACACCTGTCGAGGGACTTCGGTGCACCGGACCCTGTCCACTTTTCTCAAGAAGAAATTATACATGTCCAAGAACTGGGCATCCGGGGGAGAAATACCATCGCTCATATTCAGAGAGAGACACTGCCATCAACTCGAGGATATTCCGTGGTCAGCCTCTCACACTCATCTTCAAACTTTTTTCGCATTCCCCGTCCACGAGGAGGAGAAAATGAGGGATGATCGTCATCGTCGTCGTCTGATGGTGCAATATATGCCAGATGTGGTTGTCGCCTGGGAAAAGCGGCCATTACAACCCCTAGCGGAATGGATTATTCGTTTCTTCCTCGGCCCGAGACCATCCATACTAAACTTTAATTTCCTCGGTACGCTGAAAATCCCAGAAAACACATGATTACAGAAAACCTCGCCCAGGTCGTGGTTGCTCTGCGCTCTTCTTAACTTCTTTCTTGGAGGGGGAGACCATACAGCAGCTACGTTGGCTGTTTCAGTAACTGAAGTCCTTGACCGACTCTAGTTGAACAAGAGTACCCCAGGACCAACAAATGTGGTGCAATTGGGAAAGAAAGAAAATGGGAAAGAAACCGCGAAACGGGCTTCCCTAGAAGTGGTTCCAAAATGCCTTTCCTCTTCCCCACCTCGGTTCCCAAGAGTAATCCCATGATGGTACCCAACTGAATTAAAACATCGGAAGGCAGGAACAATACGACTCCTTATCGCAATATGTAACCTCCCTCACAGATTTATCAGCCAGAGATTAACCCATAGCCTCGCGATAGATGGAGGGAATAGAAAAGTGATAGATATCATAAATCCACTCCCGTTTATATAAATAAAATGTGCAACAAGAAGGATGGTATGGAGGGCCACGCTGGCATGTCGGAAGAAGATAAAGCAACATAATGTAATATCAAATGTAGTTCCGCACCAGTAGTCACGCAAGGTCTGGGACAAGTAATGACCCTTCCTTGGAGGAGAACAAGAAAAAACCCCCACAGGGAAGGGAGGAAGAGATAATAAAAGGAAGGAAGGAAGAGAGAGAGAGAGAGAGGGAGGATATGTGACAGCATCACCTCTCTCTCATCCATCTCCATGCCCGTGAATTTTCATCATCTTTTCCTTCTTATCATGCGAGAGAGAGGGAGAAAGATTTGCACGCTTCGGTGCCTGGACACGGCCTCTCAATCTCATGTGAAGTCCCGACCCAACAACGGGAACAATGGGAAAAATCCCCATCAACAGAGATGTCCGACATTTACGCAGAAGAATAGCCTCATCAAGAACGGGATCTTTTGGAAGAAGGCGAAACACTGGAATTCACCGAATAGAAAATTGAGCCAGGTCATGGTTAACCTTCTCTCACATTTTGGCAAACTCGAATACTATCCATCAGCGTTAACCAGGTGAACTGATGAAGTTTACAGGCATTTCTCAGTTGCAAATGCACAATAGAACTTGTTTAGCTATGTATGTTGATACATAGTTGGCTAAAGTACTCAAATAGAAGTTCCATAAATTTTTTCACGTCCAAGTGAGAAACTAAAGAAAGTTCTCCGGTTCCTGGATAGAAGAAAAACCGTTTCAACGATAACCACAAGAGGCTTTCCTCTTCACCAGGTGCCATGCTGTTCGTCACCACTACATATCTCGAAATGAACGGCATTATTCATGTGTCGATAAAACTGCGATTCTTGTAACCTGCAAGTGCTAGACCATCCTCCAACTTCGACAGGTTATATAGCATTAAGATAAGGTTAAGTATAGAGAAAGACCATTTGAACGTCGTGCGTTTAGGGTGTCGTTATTCCTGTGAATTAAAAACTAAAATACGTACGCATACCCTCAAACTGCAACTCAAAGCATTTTAGATGGACTGAAATAGTCAGCCTAAGCATTCTGGAAAAGGTTTATATTTGCTACCCAGGAATGCTTTTTTTTCTGCATTCTAATCTACTAGTATGTCTCATTCTAATTTACTAGTTTTGTTTAGATAGGACTTTCACAAGGGTAGACGAGTTTTCCAGCTGCTCGGTCAGGAGTCTCGGGCACTATTGGCCGTCAGCTTTCCCATAAAACCTATTTTCTATTTTCAAGATTTCTATAAACTCAATTTCAACTGCAATGGCACCGTGATGATGACCTTCCTGATACCTTTTCCTGAGGACGAATCTTAGGAGCAATCGCGCGATAATATCTGACTATAACTTCCTCAAGGCAGATTTTTTGTTGCTTTCAACCTATAATTACGTGTTAAAACTGACATTTTCGCCAAATCGCTCCAAATGCATAAGGTTCCAGGATATATTCCCAAAGAGAGTCAGGTAGAGTAGACGAAGCTCAGTTTGGGAAATACTGGCATACAGACATACAGCATACCAATGTGTCATCCATCATCAGGAGTTTTTTCTGACGAATACTAGAAACTCCCGGTGGCTCAAAAAGTCGGATAAAATCAACAGGCGCTTCCGGAAAGTGAGAATTTTATTCTAAAATATGCTATCAGAATGTGAAACTCTCCATGCTTCCATTCTTCTGGATTTCCGACCATTGACCAATTTCCTTTCGACCTTGGGAACCGTGTTTACCCGACATATCATCGCTCTTCGAAATTTCGTTTAGAAATTTTTACAGGTAAGACGATTAATGACATTTACACGATCATGTAATGCTTGCCCTTCGGGCCATAAAACCTTGGACATACATTTTATCATATTTCCCTCTTATGAAATACTGAAGCTCTCCGCAAACAAAAGTCTCACTTAGTGAATCGAGTCCCACATGCGCAATGCCTGGCTCAGGCTCTCAACGCCAGGTTTGAGGTTAATGGCTAAACGGCGTAAGCCAAATTCCGAGGAATTTGGATACAGAAAAGTGATGCGTATGACCACCAAATCCAATCACGATTCCTTATACATGATTATGACAGTACGATCAGAACCATAATTGTGATAATAGTTGAAACAAGAATGTTCCCACAATTGTCACTATAGTTTTTTTTTCCCTTTTACTTTTGGAAGTATGGTGCAAACTTCCCGCAGAGAGCACATCCAATGGCCTTATTTTTTCTTTGTTCAACTAGGATGATTTTCATCGCCTGGGCGATTATACAGTCAACCCCGTTATACCGCCAATCGGGATAGCGCTACTCTCGCTTATTGCCTACCTTTTCCTGGATAAAATTTTCACAAAAGCTAATAATAGGGATTGCGGTTGCGATTCGATACAGAGCCATCTTCGTTACAGAGCCAAGATCGGTAATCAACAATAGCGTTATATGACGGGTTGACTACATAGAGCGAGCAACCCATGACAAATGATGCAGCTATTATCTGTTATCTTTTTCTAATACACAACGTAAGGAAATTCCGAGAGTATACTTTCTGCTACTCGATTTCACGGATTTCGGGGGACGCTTCCGTTCCGTCACGAGACACGAATTCCGCATGGAACTGAAAGAAACTCCCCGGAGAGGAAGGTACGAAAAGATTGGATATTGCATGCTCATTCCGAGTAATTGGGTGACAAAGTCTTATGGAGGAAACGTCCTTGGTCCACTCCATGTCCTCTTCATTACCATTCACCCTATTTTTTTTTAATGATGTAAGGGGGTGAATGATACCCTTCGCCTGCATACAGCATAATGCGAGTGTAAAAAAAAAAGCCTCATCTTGTGGGAATGCAAGTGGTGAGAATTGTATACTTTTTTTTCTATTCAAAGAACGAATTTCCATTCTTGATACCGGCAGAAATTGAGGTTCTCTACGCAAGTCATTAAATGCTTCCAGAAATTCAGGCATTATTTCAGTCACTGGATCCGTAACATATTCACGGTGAGCTGGGGAGAAATGAAACGGAAGGATTATGACTATGTAGCGCGCTTCCGAAGATAGGACATTAACTGATGGCTTGATCGGTGCATGGCTAATCCCTTTTACGCCGGTTCATAGGCGATTAAACAAACCACTCCCAATTCCCCTTTCTCAGAATAAAAACAGAGAGGAATATAACTCATGAGGAAATCCAAGTTATAGAGGTGACAAGGCCTCCCCTACATCAAGCAAAAACCAGCAAGAGAAAGAGGGGGGGGGGGGCCGCGGGTGAAAATAGGTTAGGTTCTCATTTTCGTCCTGTCAATGATAATGTTCACTCAGTGGGTCCTGAATGAACTTTATGCGCCATCTGTGTCACACTCTGGGAAACTTCCCTTCCCATAGAGATGTGGCAGCCGTGGCGATAAACCGCACAAATCATATTACCCAGCATTCCAAGCGAGACGTAGATAACAGACAGGAAGAAATCGCCAATTCAAGGTGTATCTTATCGAAGGAATGTTGTGAATAGTTCCCTTCCGGCCATCATCCCCCCTCATTCAACAAATAAGTGAATTGAATATATCACCAGGAGGTACATGGAGGCATTATTCGTACACGTTCCGTCACGGTATTGAGACCCCAGCAAGGGACAACTGAGAAGATGAATCCTTTCATATATTAGCAAAGCTCTTATTTCATCGCGGAATTTAATATCATCTGGTATGCCTGAGGCAGACGGCTCGTGGTTCCTTCATCTGCCACTCTGCACACCACGGAGGGTCAAACAAAAATCAGTTAGGTCCTAACATTAATTTCAAGGTATGTAATCCAATAAAGTGAGACAGAAGGAAAATGGATTCTTCACACGTTCTCGGGGTTTGGGTCTGGATCAGCCTGACCGGAAGAATTTTGATGGCATTTGGAAGGTGAGACAAGCAACAATACTGTGCGCGATTCTTTTCTTCTTTTCACGTTCCATCAAAAGAATGGGAAGGTCGCACCCACCCAGCTTATTACATATCGGGATGCGTTAGATCAGACGTTATGACTTCGTTTACATCCAACTGCTCATAATTGAGCGATGAGCTCGCGTGATCAGGATCTCATAAGTTCCCTACACCTCATTCCTTTTCATAGGAAAGATGCCGGCTGATCGACAGGTATAGTCAATCAGCACGGCTCAGCGCGCCACGTCCCGCCAGATGAGCACCACGGAGTCCTCTACGAACAGATATCTTTTCGGAAGGCGGCTCGAGAAGAATATCATAACAGAGATCTTGCGGACATGGTATATATATTTTAAATGAACTCAGCAGTGCATTGGGGACAAATTGGTAAGAAGTCCTTGCAGGTACCGAAACAGAAAACTTTGACTTCATTTTTCACTTGACTCATAACCACTGTCGAAGTCTGACCATGTCTTCTATGATTCGAAATCATAATTTGAAATCAAAGGCAACGCAAATTTACCTAGTCCCGAACAACAACAGATCAATCAAATCAAATCAACAATCAAAATCAACAGTTAACACCACCTTGATGAGGTATGAAGCATGGGAAAGTGTTGCGCTAGAGAGGAACTGAGAATGTAGAAGAGGTGTTCCTCGAAATTCGCTAAGTTTTCTCGTAACCGTCTAATGTCCTGCTCAAAGCAAATGCACCCATATGCGAGCAATCACAAATAAACACAATTATAGCGTCTGATAGTGCTTTTAAAACTTTTTTTTTACGTTTTCAAATTCACTTCGGCAGTCTAGTGTGACCCTTCGCCAGGTGGGTGTCACTAAGTCGTAAAGTACAGGAGGATCCGCGGGGGGTTCGCATTAAGTGACACACACCTGACTGAGCGTCAATGCAGTCGGAGGTCGGGTGGGCCCCCAAAAAAACTTTGCAGATCCGTAACGCCAGTTAATTTTCTTTTATACGCCCAAGTTTGCGGTTTACAGTCTGCAGCAGACCTTCCGTGACACTTTCTTCAACGAACCGTCACATGATCAGGCCATCTCAGATTTGAAGATATTCGAGAATCATGCTCAAGTTAAGAACTTAGGTTTTCCTGAGCTTCTTGAATTGAAGTCAGTTGTGACAGGCTTCACAAAGGAATCAATTTGCGACATTGTGTCACATGCTTCAAAACCTTTAACTTGGCAGCTTTCCTATCGTACTGGAATACCCGAAATGTCATGCTGATGAATTATGCACGAACAACTGCAGCTGTTTCCTTACAGGGTCTTCGTGCATCACATACTGACCAGTCAATCATAAACGAGTTCTTCTTTCAGAATCATCATAGGAGAAAGTTCCAATCGATCAAGAGTTTTTGAACAATGTATTGTGGTCACTGGAATGCCACTTCCACTTTCCCCTCTCTGGACACGTCAGTTGAAAAGATGACGTCTTTAAGGGTAAGATTTGATACAGAAAATCCTTTGCTCGGGTCCGAAGTCTACACCTCGAAACTGACAATAAAGCTGTGAGTAACATCATAACAAGATGGAAGCGAATGCACGGATGTCGCCTGAGCAAGTATCAAATGGTACTACTAAATATCACTTTTCCAGCGCTACCTCTTCTTCACCACTTCCTGAGACTCCCAGATCAAATAGAGTGAATTTGGGGTTTGCTGTTTCGTGATGGAGATGCCATTTGTCTGAAGATGAAGGGGAAAAATTCAAACTCAAAAATAAAAATATTTAGAAGGATGGAACGAAAAAAAGTACTTAATTCATCTGCCTCCAGATATATTTTGACTCTACATGTCCACAAGTCCGCTCAAGAAGTGTATGCACTTCTCGAGCTTCATGGATGGTCTTTCAATAATTCACTCCATTAACCTTGTCTCATTGTGTACCACCCTGGTACACCTTGCGACAAGGTTATTGCACAGAATTATGTGTATTCTGATGGGTTAACATATCCACTTAAAACAGGTTTTTTTTTTTACTTTTGAATCCTAAAAATACAAATATATATATATAATTTAGTAAACTCGTCAGATTGCAAGCATAATGTATCCACCAATGCTGGTCTAAGTTCTAAGCAGTGAATCGTCTGCTTTCTGACACTATTACAGGCGATTTAAGTCTAATTGTGTACCTCCATCCCCAACTGCTGAAAATTCAGAGGAAAATATCCAATATATTGGGTCAAGGGTCTTCAGAAGATAATACTGCGGAGTTCATACGGGTTTGCGATTTTATGGTCGTGGTGATGGCGGTCTGGTAGTCGACTGCCAGTCACTAAAGGTCGAAGATACAGAAGAAACCCATCGGGGCTTCGCCCTCAGGGGTAGGAGGGACTCACGGGTTAGACTGAGAGATGATGGGAGTTCCTCGTAAACATGCAGGGAATCCCCCTCGGTCACGGTTCGATTTAACGCCCATAACCGGTCTGCCAAGGCCCCATACCACCGATAATGATTCGCCAGTGTCCGGTAATACGACCGAGGGTCGTATTTGTGCATGATGACGAAACGAACGAGGGAAAACACACCGGCACCAAGCGGGGGCGGAAGACGAAAGAATGGGAAAAGAATAACTGAATTCCGTGGAGAGGGGAACCCCTGAACCGAGACCATCAGAAGTCAATCTAATACAGTAAAACTCATGAGCGAATCGCCCTCGAATCGCTACACAGAAACTACCTACCTTATCGTCATGAAAGAAGTATCAGCAGAAATGGATAAGTGACACTTATGTTAAAATGATTTGATTTTTATGACGGGTGGGAATGCAAATAAGGCGGCATCTTACTACTCTAGAGTGGATCCTCGACTCCGACTTTGAAATGTAAACAAATTAAGCTGAACCTGTCGAGTGCCTGTAACCGATTCCGACAATGAATATGAATCTGAGCTCACCAATGCGGAAGAGAAACAGGGACAGGTGGGAGGAGGGAGATGAACAACGGACTGATCCATCCAGGTACTTTATCTCTCGTAGGACTTCCCTGGCATGTTTTGCCCCTAACAGTTTTGATTTACGATATTGAATAAGAGATAAAGCGAAGCAGTGCTGCCGCTCGGATGCTGTTGCGCAAGCCCATTCCAAGAATGCCATCGCACAAACAGGTCCTATTAGCTAACGGCGGGTATCTGAACAAGGTTCCCCCCCCTCAGGTCCACCAGTATCTCTCGAAAGAAAGAAAAAAAGGACACACACGACAACGGACATTTCATAAAAGGAGAGGGCTGAGGCGCTCGCTAAGCACAGGCACCACAACAGGCATCACAGTCCTTCAGGCATGGATGCCCCTCTATATGGTTCTGTCGCAGGCCGTAGGGCAACTCACTGGTTACCTAGACCATGAATGGAACGAGTGATTTTTAAATATGTGCGAGGTGGCACCACTCGGTGGCAAAAGTGGAATCCTCTTAGCTCCTCAACAAGATACTTGTAAGCAAGCTGGGAAAAAATAGATGTCTGTGGAATGGCAAACTAATACGTTCTGTGAGCTGTTAAAATTGTCATCTCCAGTTCAAATATGGCAACTAAGTCTCATGCTAATCTGCATACAAAGATGGAGAATCCACATCAAAGGTTCCCTCTAGCAGTACCTAATGTCTCAGGTATTACTGGATATTGAACTAAAATTGATTCAATCTGTCAACTTAGAATATGGTAGAACCTCAAATTAATAGTCAGTTTCCAAAAAAATATTAACAAAAATTACTTAGCTATGACCTGAATGCAATCCTTGACAGCTTGAAAACAGGTACAGGTGAACCAATTTTACTAAGCTGATACAACACTCAAATTCTAAAAATGATTGAAATCATCATCAAAATGCAAAACCTACCTCTTTTCATTGGTCCTCTTGTTTTTCTGATGCATTGGGCAATGGAAAGTAAAATTCAGAAGCAAAATTCCTAGTAAGTCATGAGAACTAAGAACTCTAGTCATGAAAGTGTCCTTATTCCAAAAATTCCAACATGTGGAACTCTTGAAATCACAAAAAAGAAATGGTAATACCATGTATCACAACTAAGATGATACCAGAGCAGAGAAGAGAATGAATATACAGGTATATGTACTGACTAGAGAATGGGAGAATCCAACTTTCTATGGATGAATTCCTGACCAACGGCTGCTTTCTGGAAACCCATCCACCTCCAATCCAAGATATCATGCAAAAGAAACTGCCACCAAATACTGTGCTAAACCAGCCATATATTGAGCCAAGACCCGCAATTTGACCAACTGAGGTCATGAAATCATCACTGGAGTTCCCCAAATGGCAAACAAGTACTAACATTATCAGAAAAAAACTACTGTCCTACGATGCTCAAGCATGATGACATGAAATGACACAAAAGAAGGATGGAATAAAAATAAATTACCAAGTACTGCCCTCCTAGAAACTCATCACCTCGACAAGAAGCACCTCCTTTCATATTTAGAGAATCAGCTCATTTATGAGGATGGAGAAAGGTGAGAAAGATTCCCTTCATCCTAAAAACACAAACCATTGGACAATAATGATTTTCAATGCAGTGCAATTTAACTGACCTTGAGAGATTCGACGATGCTGGCCATTGGCAGCACTGGAATTGAAGATAGAGACCTGTTCTCTGACACTGAGGCCATTGATGGGATGTTCAGGTGCTGCTGTGGCAGGTGACCGACGTCGGTATTTCCCTCCTCTCAGGTGACCTCCTTTCCCTGCTAGGAACAACTTCACATCCTCCACTACCTCCTGGGCAGACATGTTCACACACTGGAAAGCAGATAAAACAAATGCAGGTAAGATGCCTTCAAAAGTCCATTGTATATGTCAATGCTGTGGTCTGATGGAGTAGATGCAAGGTCAAACCTGGAAGATGTGCATTTCAGATGGATTATGGGATGCAACATCTTCAGTGACAATGAAGATGAAGATGTTGTTGTACAGCTCCTTTGGATCCTGGCTAGTAAACGCAGTTGGTTCACGGATCAAGGGCATTGGGAAGCGTTCCACAACATCCTACAAAGCAATTTACATCATTAGACATTATCCCATGTTTCTATAAGGAATTCTACTTAGTGAAAAATACATAGGAAAGATGATATTTAAAAATTATCATAAGTATGGCATGCAGATGCACATACATTTTCCCTTATTATTACTGGTATGGATCTCATACCAAAGTTTCAAATGGAGACCAAAATTTGCTATTTGCTGTATATATTGGAGTTACATAGGGCTAACAGCATCTGAAAATTAAATGAGACCATGGCTCATCATTCCTTAGAAACTGCAATTTTAACCTAGAATATTCAATGAATTTTCAGAAATAAAGGAAAAATAAATGCGAGAAGGGGCAGCCCACTCTTCAAATATTATAAAGTGCTCTCCCTCAACCTTTCCACTTCAAAAGTTCCTTGGAGAAGCTTTTAATTGCTTTATGAACTCAAACTTTACTGAAAACCAAGACATGGAATCTAATTTGACATTCATTTCCAGGAGAGCAAGAATACAACTGGGTGTAAAATATAAATTGCTGCATTTACGAGTTCAACTTACTCTGATTTACCAAACTAAACCAAATATTTCATATATAGGATGTGATTTTTTGCAGACCTGTCCAACTGAAAACATAACAATTTGACTGAAGTGTCGAATGCTAAAAAATAAAAACTGATCAGCTCATCATGATTGAAAAATTAATCAAGCATGACTTGGGACATAAACTCCCTCCTCTCCAAATTGGATTTCAAAGGAGACAAAGTTGGAACCTATGGGAAACTTAGGAGTTCAAGTTCTTATATGGCAAGGTTAACTTTCAGCAAATTCCTATGAGCAGATTGCAAATCCACAAAAAATTCAAATCAGATCTGAGCACCAAGGGTTTGATATACAGATTTTTATGCTCAGGTATCTATCTTTCATATTATATATTTAATTTTCAAGATTTTCCAAGTGCACCCAAAAGGAGATTCAATTAAAAAAACAAAGAAATCAAAGTTGAGATTAGGAGGGAGAGGGAGAGGGAGAGGGAGGGAGAGAAAGAAATTCATCAAGAGCAACCATAATCTTTCATCCTTGTGGCCTTTTTGATAGATGAAGTGTACCTCTCAGGAGTACAATAATGTCCTTGTGACAAGAGCAAAGATAAGCTGAATAAGGCAAAAGCACTGACTTCCTGGAGCTTATCCTAAGATAGGAATTGTTTTGATACTATAAAGATCTCTGCCTTCTTCAACATGAAGCTGGGATGTTCAACTGAAGTGCCCCATGATGATGGAAGTTTTTTTTGTTTTTTACTAAATCGTAGCCAACACTGTACCTTCAACACTTTGTTTTCGCAGACATAAGTACTTGCTTCTACAATGGTGTGAACCCCATTAACTATAATAGTTTTGCATGATAAAGAATTTAATGATAAATTATTTGCATAAACTGCTTCAAACATGCTCACATACACTTGGATTACATGGCTAGTAACAACCATTACTCATTTTTAAGACTCAGAAAAAAACCAAAATTGTTATATTTTCATTCATCTGTTGATTTTTTTTCATTTTTCTATTGTACAGCACTTTTAGTCAAGTCTTCATTATTCATGGTTTGAGTGAGCACTGGGCCATGGTAGAGGATGTGTATGCATATAATGTATATATTTTTTCAATCTTACCACCTGTACATCCTGCTTGATTGTGTGGTCTTCTTTCTGTTTTTAATCTCAGATCATCCTATTTACACAATCAAAATACTTAGTCCTATCCATTCCTGAATCTGGCTCTCCTGAGACACTCTTGCACTGAAGAAAGGAATATTAATTAGGGCAGTCAGGGTGGCTGTTATTAAAACATTGATGCTGCAACAAGAAATGTTTATAAAACATCAATTCATTGCGGAAATTATTTAACATTCCTTAATATCTTGGAGAAGGGGTGGAGGATTACCTAGTCAGCAGGATAGCTGGAACCATCATCATGGTGTACAAAATCCTAGATCCCTCGAATTATTAATAGTGATTATGAATTTTGAGTGCCACTCTAGCTTTAATGATAGTGACAAGACCATGACCAGGAACAAGGCTTGCAGAACAAAATAACTCCAAGAGCAGAGAATAGGTGTATTGCCTGTTATATAAAGAGTTCCAACATCAATATGGAATCATGAAAGTGTTTCAAAGATATGCAGCAAAGGAAAAAGCAAAAAACTGAAATAAATGAAAAGCTTGAAAGTGGAAGAAAAAATAAAAAGCAATAGACCTCAAAGGAAAATAAGCATGTTCCTAGAGAAATTCTGAATCTCTTAAGCATCTACTTTCCACGAATATACAGAACAATAGACCCAAGTTTTCATATCTGGGACATCAGAATCATAAACCATGAATAAATATGACATTTGTCATTTATTTGTCAATTGTTGATTTAGCCTCACTTCAAGTCACCCTCCCATTTGAAGAATAGCATCCAATAACCTGAATTTCAGAAAGTTAATTCAAATTGGTTGATCCTTTCAGATTGTATGCTTACATCTCTTTCCATGGAAATTCCTTCCTCCCTACTGCAGTGAATTCATAAATGATCTTTCAAAATAAAAACTTTCCCCTTATATGATCAGATTGACCAAAAAAGTCAGGAAGCTTATTTCGTTTCTCAGGAGAACCAATACAATAGGAAGTTGTATGAAATATAGGCAGGAGTCCAATATCAAATCCAATAGCCATATGCATTAATTATTTATGCTGAAATTTAATCAAATAAAGAATATTCCCAAAAAATATGGAACCCCTAGGGATGTATAGATGCCAACACCAGGTATGAGACACTGGCCAATAATGTAAAGGTCAGGATTGATACCCGCATGATTGACATATCAATAATGCTTTCTTCTTTGGTTTTACCACGGCTGGCCACAGGTCTTTCTCCATCTCTCTCAAAGTCAATTCCCAGAGAAAGGGAAGGTACAAGGATCTCAGTTTCTCTCTGTTTAGTAATCCAGAAGAGACTAGAATCAAAACAAGGGGTTGAATTATATTTAACCATGAAGACCATTCCAGGGTTTTCCAAAATTTGAGTCCATATCAGTAACTGGCCTGAACTTCATGGACCATCCCCTTGCTTATGCATGTTTTTCATTTTCCAAGAAACGTATACAGGTAAATGCCAATTCTGAAGAATTACATTGACATCAGTATGAGTAAAACCTGGATCATTGAATTAAAGTTAAGTCAACTGGTGCATAACACACCATATCACGAGTTCATGGCACTAAATATAATTTTGCAGCCAGCAAACTGGATGGTCACTAACCCCATTCTCATTGTCCAATATGACAACCCATTTCTTCTCAATGCGCATACGCATCTTTTGGGTCCAAATCCCAGAGGTTTTCTCCATCTGGAGAAGCCGTCGCATCCCATCAGCTGGGTATACGACACCAGTTTCAGCTGAGACTGCAAAAGTGGCCAGATGCTCCAATAGATATATGGGGCCTTCATCCTGGCTGCTAACACTCCCATTATCTGCAAGGGAAATACCATTGTCATTAGATCCATTTTAAAGTGGCTATAGCAAGCAATCTCCTAGTTCAATCAAGTTTAAAATACCTTGGAACAAAATGGGATCAACAACAAACCTGAGGAGCTGTAGCCATTGGAATGCCTTTCCTCTCGTCTATACATGATTCCTCTCCTTTGACAACTTTCTGAATCAAGGCTGGAAGGACAGCAGAAAGAATATTTCAGCAGACACATTTATTACAATTAGACCTAGGTTCTGGCCAGGTGTAGGGCATGAACCTGACATTGCATCTTCTCTACTTCCCAATTTCCTTGCATGGACTGATTACTCTCCCCTGAGGAGTTTTCTACTTAGTATTATAATGGCTATGTTCTACTTCCTGTTATAAATAGGACACTTTTGAATAGCCAATTGAAAAAATCATTTACAATTACTAGACCATGTGCACCAATAGACCTGATCCCAGTCAGCAATGTTGAACTGGGGATTATGATGATACAACACCTACCTGCTGGATAAATTCCCAAATATCATCTTACAATAGACTCACATACAAAAAAATCCAATTACAGCATGAACGCGCGTACAGCTATTGATTTCAGCCTTTGACTAGCCTAGGTCAAGGCTAGACGCCAAAAAACTCAGCTTACCGCAAATACCTTAAAGAAATATCTAACCCGATCAGAAATCCTTTTAAAGCACATAAGCCTGCGACAACTCCCAGCGTAATCCATCTGGGACGCTTATCTCCAGCATTAATTATTACTTTTCTGCCAGAGATCCTTACTCTACCAGTACCTGAAGACGTGCCGAAAGGCGAAAAATGAGACATACTTTCAACGAATCGACGTCGTCATGGGTCGAGGGATGAGGATGGGAATTTGCGCAAGACGGTGGCCATATTGGAATTAAGGCAGCTTTTACTCTTGAGTACGCATGCGCCAATGGAATTCCTGCCCTTCGGATGTCTTCAGGCAGTCGGCCCGACCCCTACCCACACTCCCGAGCTGCTCCCACATGATCATCATGATCGTCATCATTGCCCTTTCCCCCTTTATTTTTTCTCTTCCGCCTCACTCTTAAGTTCTTCGAGACTCCCGAATGTTGACACGGATCCAAATGGCCCTGGGCGTCAAACAATAAGCCCATATTACGAGAAAATGGGATCGTACCTGGAAGTATCTGAAGCATCCCCCTCGGATTCGTAGCCCTCGGCGTTTCCTCCCCTCATCATGCCTCCTGGGTTCACAGAAGATTCCCCTGAACGAGAAACCGCAAACATTTCAATCAAGCGTGGCATACATTTCGTTTCCGGAATTTTTTTTGTCCATAGGTCTACCGTAAATTACCAGGACCCCTTCCGTCGCATGCTGCTGTGCCTCGTTTGTCATTAGCTATCTATTCCTTACAATAGGCCTTAATTACCAACCAACTTTCTCTTTCAGACACTGTCCTCGTTAGCACCTCAGTTCAACCAAGAAACAGACAGAACGAACTGTGTTTTTATCGAGGCTCGTGGTTTCCGAAGAAAGCAAATATCTACATGGAAACAACGGAAATCGGAATTTCGTGGGTTTTTTCGTCAAGTTGGTAATCATTGACCTTGCGATGGAACTGCATCATACGTGGATGCATTCGCATTAAGGGAATACTTCCATGACACAGCTGCTTTTCCATCGAAATGTTTCGAAAACGACCCTCGGAAAGGAAGGATCTTATAAGAAGTCATGCTTCCTAGAGGGTATTTAGACAGTTTACCTAATTGATAGAATGACGTCGGACTTTATGCGAGTTGCTTACTTACAAGCGCTCTAGAAGCATAAGAAAACGTACTCTTTTCTGCCCGAAAAACGGGACGCGTTCAGGGGGATTCACGAAGGGCATGCTTAGAATACGAGCGTTGAAGTCTCCGGGCGCATTGCTGCTACCTTACGAACTCCTCCGAAATTCCCAGGAAATCTGATTTCAGATGCTGATAGGAACGTTCGTTCACGCCCCGGTGAAAATTATAGAACCATAAAAGCACGCACAGAATGGAGCTCAACGCACGGCGGCCCTTAATCGTGGCCTTGGGGCGTAAAATAGGATTGCTTTCAAGTTCGGACGACGAAGCGATCGATATGGCATCGACGAAGGCAGATGGGCGGAAAAGAATCCGATATCGCAAAACGATCCAGACCTTCAAACTGGGCGGGTTGCGGAACTATCGATGAGCTCACCCGGTTTCCAGGGCGGAGACCAAAAGACGAGTCGCGTCCTTGGGATATCCACACGGCGAAGAAATGTGGAGGTCTTTCAGAAAAAAACACAGTTCAGCGTAGAAGTATCCACAAGGCTCTTTCTCTTCCTTCCTTTTCCCCTCGCGCAAACGAGGAAAAGAAAGTCCGTCTTTGACGCCTGCTTAGTCCTCTGCCGTGAAACGCGCGGTTCCGCCTCGGGCTATTTTTTTTTTTTTACCCCTTCCCTCCTTTCCTATACTTATCTATAAGGGGGGGAAAAAAAGGCGAAGAACTAAATCTCGATAATTTCTTGAGATATCGTAAGAATCGTTCGGTTCGTCGCCTCGGCGACACGGTTTCCACCATGAGGAAACGCGAACTAAAAAAAAATAACAATAGGTACATCGTAAGTGCTTCGATCGAAACTGTCAGAGAAGATTCATCCGTAGCCCCAGGCAATTATGTGTGTTTTACTGACAGTCATGCAGAATCACTCGTAGAAAACGCTTGTTGATTCCTCCTACATCAGAGCCGGCTCTGCCATTTAGATGGCATGCAACTCGAGGGTTTGCATGGCTTTTCCCTTTAACAAAAAATGTATGAAATGCCATCTGTGTTAATGCAACCAGCAAAACAAATGCGGAATGAAACGATCCCGACGATATCAAAACAATGGGGGGGGGGGGGGGGGGGGGGGGGAAGTCATGCTGTTTCCATTACGATTGACTCACCGAAGAAAAAAATACCGGTTAATGACTGGCGCCGTGAGGGGATGCAAAGGGAGAGATGGGGTTTCCAATCCCCCTTTTACTTGTCGATAATCGCTCGGAAATGCGATATCGTCGTATCAAGATACGTCGACAACGTATCGTGAATTTCAATTTCGCGAATAAAAAATCCTGGTAAAAAAAAAGGTGTAGATGCTTTTAAAGATGAAAGTCGAAGATGTTTCGCCGTTCGTGCCCGAAGGGACTCGCCGCGGATGGACCGCATTCGATATTCAAATATGCACGAGATGACCCCAATTCCGACGAGATAAAAGGATTCTCGGTACTCGACCTATATGTCGCGAAGCCAAGGCAGAGACGCGATGAATGAAGTCGGCACATCGGGCCGGATTTCGCGCCACGAAAGCGATCCAACCCTGCAAACCGGTACACCGTCATACCGATATACCGGCATGCCGGCATGCCGGCCCCGGTATCGGCCCCTGACCCTGGCGTTTTCGAAAGGACCGAGAAAGAGCGATATCGATCCCAGCTATCTCTAAATCGATCGATTCACGTCCGGTTCACGAATGTCGACATGTAGCCTGCCCGACGAGTCGTCGAGCGAGTCGCCTCCACGTGTTTCGGTCTCGATGAACGATTCCGGTCGGAGCGGAATCCCGGATGGATCCCCCCCGACGCGAGACACGATGAGAAATCTGACGGGATTCGTTGCGTTTGCGTTTTCGGGATGAAAAGTTGAAAGTTGGATTTTCATTCTTGGGAAAGAATACGCTTCCAGGTCGAATGGGTCCTTCATGGGTCCTTCCCAAGGCCCTTCCTGGGTTCTTCCAGTGACATCAGGTTCGGCCATGATCCCCGGTTTAACGAGATAACAATTGACGAAAGGCTGGATGATCGAGGTGAAATCGAGAAAAATTCCATCGGGGAAAAAAGATCCTGCTTCCTTTCTTTCGCTTGAAATGCAGCATCTTGAAATGCAACATCCTGAAATGCAACATCTTGAAATGCAACATCCTGAATGCAGCACGAAGGAAAGACTCGGAATGCGACATTCCGGGAAACCCGAGAATGATTCGCCTCTTTCCGCGGTTCGTCAATTTAGAATCGCGTTAAAATGCCAGGAATGAGCGCGAATCACCCGCCGATCGCGGATCCATTACGTAAGGCATTAACTAAGCAAGGCATTAAGTGAGACCCCGTCGGGCGTGGCACCTCCCGACCTGTTTGAAGGTTCGGCGCACGACTCAGATGTGAAGACGTTCACATCCGAGCTATCTTCACATCTGAGCTTATCCGAAACGGTGACTCGTCTCGAGTTTCTCTCGAATTTCCATTCAGTCCTTTAAAAATGTGCATTTTCATCTTATCAAGATGGGAAATCCGCCTTTTCGACGAGCATCGCATGTGCATATATAAATTTATTTATTTATTTATTTATTTTATATATATATTCGAATGGCGTATCGTAAACGTGACCATTTCTTTTTTTTTTTTAATATTCACTTTCTTTTTTTTTTTTTGCAACTCTCGTCCACAAATCCATCTGCATTTCGGTCCCCTCGACACCAAGTCTCCATTTCAGCTCGCGAGTCGCAATTCGGGTCGCAATTCGGGTCGCCCCGAAAACGTCTCACGGCCTTTATTTATTCTCGTCTTAGCATATAGATGGGGTCTGGCCGGTTTGCCGCGGTTTCGTGCATCTCGTTATCATACGGCACGGCGTGGACTCGTTCGGTTCGAACGATGAAAATGCATGGACGGTCGGGGATAGACTCCTGAACCGGGAGTCCAAAATTTTCGATTGAAGCGATTGAAGTTTCGATTGATGGGGGCATTTTTCATGCTGATTATTACGAATTTATTAACTCGGTAAGCTGTTACCATCTGCAAATGGGAAAATAATTTCCCCATATTTTGAAGTCTCATATAGACGTCGAGAAAAGGAGAGATTTAATTTTTTTTTCGGAGTTGTGAGGAATCCCCGATTCGAGCGAGACCCCGAGGCTCTTTCAATCACGGTGTGGCTTACGTGTGTGGTCAATTTTTTTTTTCCCGTCCCGTAATGGATTTAATGGGTCGAAATTCGTCGCGAAGCGCCGTGCCCCGACCGCTCATATATAACTTACCGTTTTCTCTAATTGTATCTTTCACGAAGCACGAAGTGGGGAATTTCCGAGAACCTGCACGCAGGTTCCAAATTGCAATTTCGCCGAAATTCCCATTCGTTCGAATCGCCAAGCGCATTTTCTGGGAATAATGCACGTAATGTCGCTAATTTCGAATTCGGACTCGGAGCGTCTTCGAAACGACGGGACCGCGTCGAAGGATCGGGAATGCGTAGTTGTCACCTGGATGAGGAAGCGAAAAATGGATTCCGTTTCAGCAGACCTATCAATGTGACCTGTAGAGACCCTTTATCGAGAACCTCTGCAGGTCACATTGGAAGGTGATGGCGAAACGCGTCGTCACGATCGCACATACACGTGGAACATACATTAGGGAAGATTCCACTGTTTTCTCTCCGCTGAAGAATTGCCTTTCATAATGCCAGTATCTGGCCTCTATGATGCAGGTATCTGACCTTTACGATGCGTGCTGGAGGGGGGGGGAGGAGGGGGGGGGGGGGGGGGGGAGGGAAAGGGCTTAACGGCGGGGGTGGGGGGAGGGGAGGAGGGGGGAAGGGGGGGGGAAATGGCTTAACGGCTGGAGTGTCTACATGTCGGGGCGGTCCGACGCCTTTCTTGCGACTATGGGGGTCATCCGAATGTTCTTGAAATGTTTTAAAGAGTGGTACTCAACGCATTCACCGTTGAACTCGATGCATCTTTGATGGCGTAAGCGTCCTCAAACTGTCGTCCACTTTCCTTCGCCTTGGGAAAGAGGAAGAAGCCGGGTGGCGACAGATCCGGCGAGGAGGCCGGGTGGGCGAGCGCATTCCAGTCTCGATTCTGCCGTGTGCCTCCTCGGGAGGCCCTCCTGGACTTTGCGCTTCCGATTAGGAGCTGCGTTGCCATAGATTAACGGCTGTTTCCTGCAGGAGGGGGCGTTTATTGGGTACGAGGATGAGACGGCAGAGGACGTGCAGGTAGTAGTCTCCTTCGACGGTTCGGAATCGGGGTACTGCGGATGACATGATGCGTGTCGAAGAACGTGAAGTGCATCGCCTTCGAGGTCACGGCAGAACCGAGACTGGAATGCGCTCGCCCACCCGGCTTCCTCGCCGGATCTGTCGCCACGCGGCTTATTCCTCTTTCCCGAGGACGACGGTTGGAGGACGCTTACGACATCGACGATGCATCGAGATCGACGGTGAATGCGTTGGATGAAAACGATTCCTGAAAATTTCACGAGACGATGTTGAGAAATAATGACTCATGAACCAACACTTAAGACTTTCGGATGACCCACGTATGAGGAGCTTGTATATCTTGGGGTAAGGCTTCTTGCAGCATGAACCCAACATATGATGCAAGACTTTTTAAGTACGATCGGTCATGTCGAACACGTACCACATACTAACCGAAAAAGAAGCGAAAAACGAAATCCTCCAGGTGTATGTTACATCTTGGAGATATTTGACGATACTTCGGCACTCGACTTCTCCCAAGGACTCGCAATACGTGTGGGAAGAGACCGAGCCTCGGTATCGCTTTTACAGCGAAGGGCGAGTCCCAACTCCTGCACTCGTCTCCAAAGTACTTGGGTGAAGTGGACACCCTTTCACAACGGTCGTACGGGAGCAGTACCCCAGTGCCGTAACGAATCACCATCGAATCGACGGAGACCTTTGGCGGCTTCAGCTCGATTCCCAATGCTCGACACTTCCTCCTTCGGGAAATTGAATAATCTCATGGACAAGATGCTGCTCTTACCAGGTGGAATGCGATAGAGAAGAGGTATCTCCTACTGAAGAAGCTATGTAGGATTTACAGATAAGAAATGCGCGAGTGCATTATTAAACGTCCCGTCCGTGCGAATAGAATCGGTATGGAACCGTTTCCTCAGCCTCTCCTCGAAGAAAATAATTGAGCCCCCATTGAGCCCTCATTGTGCCCTCATTGAGCCCTCATTGAGCCCCCAGCACCATTCACCACAACGTCCTTCCCCTCGAAGAGAGGAAGTCGAGAAGCCACGTCCGGGCGCTCATTGCTGTCATTCGCGAACCGCTTCTCCATCAATGAGCTGTTGCAATCGTGTCAGAGGCCTTTTCGCCGTCTATGTCACGCTTTTCGTTTCCTTGCTTTTAGCTGTGCTTTCCAGATTTTCCGAGAAACTGGGGGGGGGGATATAAGTAAAGAGAGATAGGAGAGGCAGCGGGCTTCCTTTCGATAAGAAAAGCGGGTTCTATGTGGAGAGGATGTTCCGTGATTCACTATACCATATAAATAACGTATACTTTTCATACCGCTCAAAGCAGGCCGATGCAATATGAATCGATCAGTCATCGACTTGCATTGATGAATGTTTAAATTTTTTTCTAACAATAGAGCCACGATCGTGGCAAAACGTCATTTATCCTGAATTAATGGACAATTTTCCAGTTTTTCACCATAATTTGTGCATTTACGAGGATATTGCTGATTCTTCATGTTTTCCTTTTCCGATCTGGGGAAATGTAGGACTTTTAAGGAAAAGTAAGCGTTCGCTCTCGTGGAAATGGCTTGGCAATTAACGTTGGAGCAAGGAGCAAAATGCCGTTGGGATGGAACTTGGAGGACAGCATGAGCCATTTTTTGTATCTGTGCCAATTGTTCAGCTAATATGAATTTGCGAGATGATGAAGAGAATGTGGGTATTCCCAGTTAGATAACCGGCTTGCACATATCTGGCTTTGCATCCGCTTCTTTTGCACGCACAGGCCCAACTGATGAGCTCACCGCTTTCTCTCCGAAAGCGCTTCGAAGATCATGTGCTAATTCCCGTTCGATGTTTCTTCGTGCAACGGGGTCTGCATGATGTGCACGCGAAATTTCCCGGTGTTGCCTCTGTCCCACTTGCGAAAATGATTGCAAAGCGTGCCTCTCTCACTGATTCGACAGATAATTATGATTACCAGTTACGGGGCTACCCTAGGCCGATTTCCTCATGATATCTCCTCGGGTGTCGCCTGATCGGACTTGTGCAATTGTTCCGAACTAATGCGAATAGTGTATAATCGCAGCCGATGAAATTGTAAATTTGAAAAACTGCGACTTCGAACACCTCGTATTACACCCCATAAGGTACTTCGATTTCCTGGATGTTATCTTTCAGAACCATTTGATTCTTTTTCGAGTGATGCAAAACGAGAGAAATAGGTCTCTTGTCAGTTGATTGCAGATGAAAAACGCGGAGGCCGGAGCAGAGGAATGTCGTCCCCCCCCCCCCGACCATAGATAAAGCACTGAGGCTCTCTGCAGCCCACCCAGTGCTCTTCAGAATAAATTTATTACATGCCAGTGGGGAAGCAGGCCGCACCGTTCGCATTGCGCAGGAGCGGATGCCTGCCCAGCAAGAGCTCGTACGTCTGTGCGTAACAGGCATCTTTGCCTATGGTAGAGAGCGACTCGGGCTTCCAAGATAGCATTGTCGGTTAATACCTACGCTTTTATATGATCTCGATTCAGTACATAGTGCCAATATGGAGCAGTCTGTCAATCAGCCTTTTTACTTGCCCCGGCACTTCAACATCGAACAAGATTTACCGAAACACACCTTTTGTGCTACACGCACAAATCATCAGAAAAACTAATAATCATTCGCTGTGAAAATCATGTCCCGGCTTCCCAAGATTTCCACCCAAGGCGACACGACCCCTCTCAAATGACGCCGCCATAGGCATGGCACATGTTATTTTAAACCCCATCTGTTTTCAGTTTTTATCTTTTCATTATCTTCGAAGAATAGGACAGAGAAGATGGGGGCATGGAAGTCGCCATCGTTCAAAAGTGAAGAATGCCTGACAGCAAGCAATGAATCATGATGCAACAGGGTGAAGAGGTCTTCCACTCCCCCCCCCCCCCTCCGCAAGGAGGTAGAATCCATGACTACGAGGAAAAACCTTGATCACTTTATCAACAAAGTCTTCTTTATTGCAATCGTATGCAAACAGACAAAATAAAACAAAAACGAAAATAAGGCTTTTGTTCCTCCAAGAAAACAGGAAACTCCATAACTGCTAAGAATCGTCGTTTGAATGGAAAAACCTTGTTTTGAAAAAATTTTGATACATAGCACAGAAAAAGGCAAAAAAAATTAATATGGTGAAATTTCATGTTTCCCAGAGGAACAAGCTGTCTGGGAAAATTTCTTCAGATCTTCCTTTGGCACAAGACAAATATCTTCATTGATAACAATATACAAATAAAAAAATTCACATTCAGAAAAAAGCTATAGTTTGTACTCCCATGCAGAGAAACTGGACAAGGAAAGTGTCAAAATAAAGAGAGACGAATTCCAGCTACCCAAGAGTCTTCAGCCATGAAGAATCGAGATCTTGTCCACATGGACAGAATTGGCAACTAATGTGAAATCAACTCTTAAAGCTAAATGCTACAAGGCAGAATGAAGAGTAGAAAATAATTATAAAAATTCTCATAAGAGTTGCTCTCACATAGAGCTAGTAATACAAATATGAAGAAACAAAAGAAGAGAATCAATGAGTTTTTCCTGCATAGCAGACATATCCCAATATTTGGGTTCCTCAAAACTAACCTTTACAAGCACCAACATGTCACCATGTGATCCATGCTACTGCAAGTTATCCTCATCCTATGCTCCCTACCATAAGGCCAATGCAATCTTTAAAAAAATTGACGAAATTCAGGACTAAAATCTTCAGCAAAAATTTATTGCTACCTGAATCACAAAATTTAGAAAAATTTGACAAGACTTTTGACCAGTTAGTCATGCTTATGACCAAACTAAATCCATTGAAAGTCTCAATAGATCTAAAATTGCCAACACAACAACTTCACTGTTGCAAAAAATGCAACTGAAGAGTAAGCTCTCAGCCAACCACCAAAACCAATCAATTTTACATTCTACCAGGAACAGGATCAGCATAAAGTCTATGAACCATTCTAAGAGACAGTTCCAAGGAAGACTGGATGAGAGAGGAGCTGCTTGGCTGAAGGACGGGAGGCAGCATTGACTTCAAGGCATTGAAGGGCCAAATTCTGTGTCTCAAGAGACAAATGATCAGGGATTGGAGGTGGAATGGTGCTGCATGCAATTTTGAACATGAGAGCAAGGTGGTTGGAGACTTTATTGGCATCCCAGGGAGGATTCTGGGTGGCCATCTCTATGAGGCAGCATCCAATGCTCCAAACATCGCAC
Organism: Darwinula stevensoni; assembly: GCA_905338385.1. Taxonomy (NCBI): domain Eukaryota; kingdom Metazoa; phylum Arthropoda; class Ostracoda; order Podocopida; family Darwinulidae; genus Darwinula; species Darwinula stevensoni. The sequence continues at coordinate 23,952 of CAJPEV010000671.1, read as the reverse complement.
GATCGACCGTAATCTTCTCCTCGGAGAACCTCAGGTGCCATAAAAGCCACTGTTCCAAGTACCTGACCCTGGAATTCTCCTGGTATTGTTGCCCTGCTTGCCAGGCGGGCTGCTGCTCCAAAATCTCCTATTCGTAGGCGCCTTCCTGTACTGTCCACGAGCAAATTTGCACCTGCAATCAATAGAAGTGACAAACTGAGATGCATGTCAGCACTCAAATGAACAGTTGAATCAAGGAATGCAGAATTGAATTTATCACCCCAACATCCAGAAGACCAAGATATTTCAGAATTTTAGAATTCAGGCAACAGTGAAGTGTTTTATGGGGTAGAAAGCTTGAAGCTTTTAAAAAAACTTCAAACTTTCAACCCCATAAAAAATACACAGTTAAGGCATGAGTGCAAGTGGACCCACAGGATTAAGATGTTTCGTGCTTAATAATCCTATAGAGATAATCTCAGAGACACAAAATTGTAGTATCCAAAATGTACCAAGTAACTTCACAAAACTAGTATATTTCAATAGTTGTTCCTCAAAACTGTAACAGGTGTTGAGTTTTAAAGTCAAAGCAGTATAGGTTACCTTTGAGGTCTCGGTGAAGGATGTGATTCTCGTGAAGAAAAACAACTCCAGCAATCACTTGCTGCATGTAGCGGATTATCACTTGCTCAGAGAAGGCACCATACCTGTCCAGCATGGTAGCTACAGATCCTCCAGCCATCCACTCAGAGAACACATTAAAATGGCATCCTTCTTTGGTTACACCTAAGAGAGATCAAAGGATAAAATTAGAATTTGGCAGAGGATGGTTACAGTAAAACCTGCTCTTCAAATCAATTTTTCTAGGAGACCTTTTACAGATCTAAGGTGATCTGGCATTTTAGACTGTAATGGCAATCAACCAGATAGCTAGTTAAAGTTGCATTGGGACATGCAGGGCTTCCATCCATAGAGCATGATCTGTAAGAGAGGCTGAATGTTAAGATCTTGAGATGAATGAGCTTCTTGCCCATTTTCACACCTCATGAGCAATTTGGGTGACAACTAGCTACACCTGTTAAGTGCACTCTCCACCACTTCGATCCAAAGCAAATGTTGCTGAATGTAAAGACGAGGTAAAAAAAAAAAAAAAAAACCTCTACTTCATGCACAGGGATTCCTAATCAATCCTACACTACCTCTCCTATTAAATTTATTCTAAAAGGATCATTCTACAATGCAACTTACCAAGGAATCGAACAATGTTGGGATGACTCAAGCTAACCATAAGCTCAATCTCTTCCAAGATTCCTGACTCCACTTTCTCTTGCTCTTCGTCTGAATTTCGACAGAATGAAACCTGTGGGTGCATGAATAATTGCATATAATAAAAAATGGCAGTTGATTGGAGTAAAACAGCTTTTTTAAAAGCTGTTTTGCTTCAGGGCATGGCCTAGATGAGTGATGGCTATAATATACTGAACATAGAAGCAGGGCAAACTTGCCATTTAACTTTTATAGGTATACAGTAAAACCTTGCAACACACTCAGGATGCATTCCTGAAAACTGAGTGTATTGCAAATTAGCTGGATGCGAGAGTCCCCATGGGGACTCCCTCATCCAGCCAACACAACAACCCCTGTAACACGCTGATTTGCGATACACTTGGTTTTCCTGAATGCATCCAGAGTGTATTGTGAAGTATTACTGTACTTATAGGGTTTGCTTGCATTTACATCTATTGATCCCCAATCCACCTAAGCTTCTTCCACATTGTTCCCTGCAAAAGCACACTATTTAGACTCAACTGCAAAATCACTACTTGAACCCAAAAAATAAAGAATTCTCTTAGTGTTTGGAAATACCTATGGGTGATCTCTGCCAGTTCAAGCAGTGGGTTAGTGGGTAAAGGTATGGGGATGGATTAAATACTGTGAAGCTGCAGGGGAATATGTGGAAGGAGCATGGGGATTAGCTAGCTATCAATATACAGTGTGTCCCAGAATCTCAATAATTTTTTTTCCTTGCAAAAATGTTTTCCTCGATTGGTTGAATACAATAACAATGTTTTTACTTTCAATGGGTAATCTGAATGCATATTGTTGTTTTTGTGGCAAGGTTATCCTTTACCTGATAGCTTTCACTAGAAAATGAAGAAAAACAAAAATGTCTGGAATTCTGGGAAATCCTGTATATGGGTTCCTATATCCTGTGGTAATAATTCCCAGACCTTTAACCCTTAATTGGGTATGATGCCTTTGTACATCAACACTTCTCTTTCACTTGGTGGATATCATGCCTTCATTTAAAGGTATTTTTCCATTGAAGAAATAATCATTGTAATTTTCCTGCCCATGGAACATGAGTGGAGAGGAAACTTAAAATTCCCCAGGCATGGGTTAAAGAAATCCTTATACATATTTCATATTGATATGTTAGGGATTCCAAACTGTAAATGCATGAGGCATTCTACTCCCTCATATACGGACCATTGGAATAGCATGCAAAATGTTCTGTTCTTGAATCATAAAATTACAACTGGAATAAAATAGCATTCTGAAACACTTTAGTTTAGTATGCTATAAATTTCCATATTGTTAAAATTATACAAAATATGTTGGTCCACTTCCTTCACTTCAAGAATAAACTACAAAAAAATGCTAAAGGAAACTAAAAAAAAAGGATCCAAGATAAAAATTAAAATATGAAAAACTTATTTACCAAAGTAGTCAACATTAAAATAGGACAGAATGGGAAGTGCACTTTAGAATATATAAAATGGAAGGAAGTATAAAAGCAAAGGCCCATTGAAGTTTCAGCATTGAAACTAAACAGAGCATTGAGTTGCTTATGCTTTGATCAATGAAAAACAAGATAAATGGGGTTCCAGAGCATGAAGAAAAATTGTTGATGGCTGAAACTAAATTTGATATGTTTATGCCCAAATGTAACCAACTGCAAGCCAAATGGTAAAGAGATCACCCTGCAGTTTCGTTTAATGGCTCCATAAAAATTTTTTTCAGGAGATATGAAGGACTCAAACCTGCTTGACAGCCATGAGTGAGCCAGTCTTGAGATCCCAGGCCTGATAGCATGTGCTAAATGCACCAGTCCCAAGCAAGGGTCCTCTTGTCCAATTACAACCTTCCTTGTACTCCCCAAACTCTTTTTCTGCATCACTTCCACCCTCCAAATCCTGTCAACCATGTGTATGAACAAATTGCAACAGACACAATACACTTCTTACAATTGAAAACTTACAATGCCATGAAGGTGTACTAGGCTGGCCTCAAAGAGAGCAGGGATCAAAGGAAGGTCTTCAGAATCTGCTTCAGACTTTCCTAGCTGATACTCTTCATCTAAGCACCTTAATGGAGCTTCGTGCACTGGAGTTGTGTGAGGTACCATGGGTGCACCATCAGGACTGGACCGCCCCACCTCCTCAGTGAATTGTAATGCAATGTCTTTCCCCTCTGGTGGAGGGGAGAACACATCCAACACTTCTGAGGCTGGGCTTAGGATCTCCATGTTGGGTTTGCTGGGTGTGAACGTCTGGTTCCATTTGGTCTGCTGCCGTTTGTGATGAAGACCAATTGAATCAAGAGGAAGGTGATTGGGGCGAGGAGGTGAAGATTTCTCTCTTTGAGGGGATGGAGAAGTGACTTTTCGGACAGTGGAAGATGACCTGATTTTCCTCTGGACACCCCCTACACCTGATGTTGGGGTCACTGGTTCCTGACTGTAGTATCTTGGTCCCTGGTGCTCTGACATTGCACTCATACGCTTCTGCAGCAAGGTTTGAAGGCCAGGCTCCAACATGGACAGCATGCCAACAATCTATGCAAGTATTCAGAGAAACAATGATAAATGGAGAACATTTCATTTATAGGAGAAAAGACAAGGTCAAAAAGCATCCATTCACCCTTTTAGAATCAAATTATGAAATTATCAATACACTAACAAAGTGCACAAACGACCTTTGATAGGTGTCTAGAATTTTGTAATTGGTTTTGTCATCTGCCAAACAATCATATCAGCTCCCTACACAATTTATTTGTTCCCATCAAAAAGCTTCAATTTACTTTAAAAGTAAAGGAAGTGGAGTTTAGCCAAGAACATACATTCAAGATAAGAGAATAAGAAATGTCTTCAGATACACACTTGAAATGCACATTCCAACCATCTTATGCCAGGGAGTATATAATTCAGCTCACCTGTTTATAAACAGCAGGCTCAGGCATGGCAAACTGAGATCCAAAGACAAATAGCCTTCGTGCAACCTTCCCAACAGTGCCATGAGAGCTAGATAGCGCACGGAATGTAAACTCCAAAGTAGTGAGGAGACGATTGTAGTTCTCCAATTTGTAGCCTGACTCCCCCAGGCCAAGTGGAACATAACGGAGGTAGAACTGATCAGGAAAATCCCTCATTAACCGATCCAAGACCGAGAGACGACCAAGGATCCACTGCCATGAAACACTGAGCAGACTGTAGTCCTGGAGGATGCATTGAAGGAGGAACTCCATTCCCCCAGCTCCACTTGCAGTACGAAACTGGGAACCTGGGACTGCTGAACCAACTGCTAGCTCCCCATGTTGCCCCTTTGCAAACTCCACCAATGTTTCGATGCTCAACTGACTCATCCGCTGGTTTCCATCAGTACATTTGAGCAAAATATTCTGGAGGACAGGCTGTAAGAGTGCCTGGAGTGTCCCTGGTTCAGCATCTGGTGGCCAAGGCAAGTTTGCCAAGAGAGATCGAAGGCAGCGCTGCAGGGGAAACAAAGCCATTATAACAGCAGGTAGGACATCGTGAATTAATTTTGCTTTGGTCTGAAATAAGTCAGCATTTAGTTTTAATTTTTTGCCCAAAAAGCCATGATGCCTCATTGGAAACAGGCTTCAGTTGATGGGACTGCTAACTAGTACAATACTAATGAACATGAGAAAGAATGTATGCCAGCATCATACTGAAGCTTGTATCAAAATAATTGAGGAATGTGAATAGGCCATACTTCTAGTATTAAAAAAACTTATTGGGGTGGAGCACAGAGTATATAAAGGTTACTGTTTTCTTTCCTAGAAGTATATATTTTACCTTGGTATCATACAAGGAACACTTTAAATATTTAAGATCATATAAGGGTCTTTTCAAATATTAAAGACCCCCTACTTCCAATGCCATATAAATAAAAATTCACTTCTGCATTAGGAGTGGAAGATGTAGGCAAAATCATCACAGATATTAGATCACCTTTCAACACAGATTAATCACAACCATTTGTTATCCATACAGATGATATAACACAAAACCAGTCTTGTGATGACAACAGCAGACTCAAAAACTTAATGGAGTGCAAGAGTATCCCAGGACATCCAAAGTAATCACATGAAAATATATATATACTCACCACACATGCAAGGTAGACTTTGTACACAGGATCTGACACCATGAGAGCAAGAATGCTGGCACAGGCATGGACTGCCTGAGACATCCGCTGTTCTGCATCTGCTCCAACGTCATAAGAGAGCACCTGCACGACATCATGCATAAGGCGGCGCAGTGCCATCTCCCTCAGCACCCAGTCTTTGGCAAACAGGCATGACACCACATCAGTTCCAAACACTTTGGCCCATTGACTTGCACTGGTCTTGTGTTCCAAAGGAATGACCACATTCCCACCACTACTACAGCTAAGATTCTCAGTAGAAAGGGATCCCCTAGAGCGATGGGGACTTGCACGCCTGAAATTCCTTTCAAGGGCTTGAGTGACAGGGGATGCAGTTCCATGTCTCCCCCGGGCCACAGGTGCCTTGCTGCTGCGTCTCCAGCAGTCACTAGAGCTTGGACTTGCACACTGGGAGCTCTGCTTCTCTTTCAGATCTCGTGAAAGTTCCCCTTGATACTTAACAGGAGCTTGTGATGTGTGATTGAGGGTGTCTCCCCATGGTGTACGGCACAGGGGACATAAAATCTTCTCTCCTTGCCGACAGCACTCCTCGGCCCCTGATCATAAATTCCCAAGATCATGTGAGCAAAATAAATGCATGCAAAAAAATGAATATTTCTGAATGAAAACTCACATATGGCAATGCAGTGATGATGGAGTCGATTATGACATCCAGTGGTGCATGCAACCAGTCCTTCTCCATCTGTCATTTCCAGGAGGCATATGGGACAGATCTCTTCTTCATCATCACCAACCAACCTATATAGATCAATGGTTTTGAAAGCCAAATTAACCTGGAAAAACCATGCTATACTTAACCTATATGCAATCTAATATTTCAGGACTACCTGTTGGCTGCTGAGGAAGACACAGATTCTTCATGGATGACATTATTTTCCTGAGTTCTGTCTTCTTTGGCTGCACCACAAAAACTAGATGCATCTGGCGCACACTTGGATTTCACTTTACAGCTGCGTCTCTCATCATAGGCAGTGAACAATGACTCCACCTAAAATGAGTCAGCCAGATGATCAGATATCATACTAAAGGTCAGATAGATGTCAAGAAACTCCTACAGGAAAATCTGGTGAACGAACCTCAAAGTTTTTCAGTTCCTTGGAGAACAATCGAGGGTCAGAGTCTGGTAGCTGTAAGACACGTAACATGACAAACAAGATGTGGATGCAATATGGTCCATGTCCACAGCTGCACATCTATATTGGAGAAAAATTCCATCATGATGTAATATGCTATCTCCATCTCATATGGATTATATAAACACAGTCATGGTGGATCAGAGTTGCAATACCTGAGGTCCAATGACCACTTTGTACTTATGTTCAGGAAGATCCCCTCCAATAAGGAAGGAGTGAGGACCTGTACGCTGGAGAAGATAAAATCGAGCCCTTTGTGCCCGTCGGATACGACGACCTATCAACTCCTGATGGGCAGGATCCAGGGCCACAGGGGATGGCAAACGACGGTGACTCGGACTGCTTGGGCGCTATAAATGTCATCCAAATGAAACATCATGAAGTCTAAAATGTGAAAAATGAATTGCATTCTGCTTTCTTAATATGAAAATTCTCTGCTAAGTATAGTCTTAAGATTGTCAAATCCATAAAGTCAGTTACATACAGAATTGAAAAGTTAAAGCTGTTCTCATGACTACAATACTAATATCTATATTGGGACAAAGGATTGGATGTTGGCCAGTTGAAATGGTCAATTAGCACACAAGATTGGTCTTATGGCCATATATAACCAAAAATGACTGTGTTGAGCAGTCAAAATCTCATTCCAAACTGGGTGGTAAAAAATTCTGCCAATACACCTTAACCGTGGTGTTTCCCTGCCAATTTTTCATAGCATTCTCCCTGTCAAGCCTTAACAAGCAAGCATTTAGTACTGGTACAACATGGTATGCTAAGTTTTACATAGCCACTGCAGGCTTGGATACAAAGATCAGCTCTTGCTTCTCTCTGATTAGAACTGGAATTCATAATGTGAAACTGTATCCTCAACCCACTCACAGAGAACTATACAGTACCTGTAATCAACTTCCAACAGGCAAAGGAAAAACTTTTTGATTGGTATGAAGGCCACACTGGCTTTCTGGTTTTAGGTATCATCAACATTAACATGAATTTGAGGGATGCTTCCACATCCACAAGATGAAATTTCAAGGCAGGCCTACATGCTGATGGCCTTTAGTTATTGCAGAAAATAATAGATTTGGTGAGTTCATAACACACCAATATTGAGAGGGAAAATAGAAACTTACAGAAGGAAGTCCCCTGGGAAAGCTAGGTGACCTCCTCCTTGGTTGAAGAAGAGAGGAAGAGGATGAAGTAGGATTCTGGCACCCAGGACTACGCCAAGGTGGTCGTTCGGATAATGTCGGGGATGGGGTTCGACATGGCCTAGGTGGCCGCAGGTTCCCCTTGCCTCCTGAGCCCTGCTGTGGAAAGCAATCTCACTCATCTATTATGTTCAGTATGAAAACCAAAAGTCAAAAGTTTAGAAACTAAAAACGAAAATCACTTCCAAGAGACATCCTTATTGTGAAACTGAGTTTCAATTAACAGACAGAATTTGGGAATTCAGGAGGGATGAGAAACTTGCAGTCATTCAGAGACATTGGAGAAGATGATCATTAGGCAAACTAAAATTTAATCTTATTTCCAACAAAATAGTTCAAATCCTCAGTTCAGGAAGGGTACTATGATGAGGGTACTATGAGATTCCTATCTCAATAGGAATAACAATGCATAACAAAATTTGAACTTTTAATTATTACCAAATCAAACGTGAATGTTATTCTGCCTTCTACCAGAAGCAGAAAGAGGGTTCAGAAACACTTCTCAAAAGCAATCATCCAATAACCCAATTATGAATTCAGGATTATCAAAACATATTGTATACTTATGCTGCCTCATGCTTACAGGGGGAAAGGAATTTTGATTTTTGTACAATCACTGACAAAAACTTCTGCATGCCAGCACAGATATTTATGAATAAGGACAGATAAGTCCATGACATACTTCAAGGCCTGTCAAGCAAAACTTAAAGGTTTTATTCAATCATCTCCCATCATGCTTTCTTTAAACCAATCAAAAGAAAGATATGCCTATGCATTTTAAGTGGAGCCAAACAATTTACCAAACAGATGACAAATGCTACAGAGTGAGAAGACGATGGATGCTTTAACCAAAAAACGTTTAAAAATGTTTGACTCAATATGGTAGGCATACATTTACTCAAGGCTATAGGGGGAGATACACATTTAAAAGAAATCTTTTCTATTGATGAATTTTCAAATGATCTTGACTGCAGATGCAATTGTAAGGAGGGGCACTACTGGTACTTCATTTCCATATCTTCCAGTTCTAATTAAATCTTACATTTCATCTCAACATATATCACAATATATTGCATGTTTAAGGCAATCACTGTTGGAAATCCACTCAGCCTATGAGGTCTCAAATAAAATAAGCTTTTCACTTCTGTGCATTTTTATGTATTCTGAAGCACTCTATCAGCTGAATAGCAAATATTAAAGTGTGAAACAAAAAGCACCGGTGAAGGGACTCTCCAAGGGGAGAAAAAAAAAAAGGGGGGGGGGGGGGGGGGGGGGGAATCAGACTAAAGTCTGCCCAGATGTGACTGGATCTGGTCAGGCTTTAAAGACTCTCGTCGATGCTTGGATGTTTCGCGAAGGAAAGACCCGAAGGTTGCCCCTGCTTGTTCTTCAGAGTCGCATTTTCAAGGTCACCGTACAGTTTCCCACCGTAAGTGGGCACTCATCCGAAATCGGTCTCGGCACGTCGATTCTAACATCTCTTTCTCATAAACCTTTCTTCCTTTTTACTTTCTCCTCCGGCTTCTCCTAGTGAATATCATTACGTTCGTATTTTTCTCTTTCACCTGCACTTCCCAATCCTCAAAATACGTCTCCAACCCCCACTCGCAACGCCTACGATGCCCTTCGTATTTCGATAATACGGCGATCGCTTGAATGAGACGTCGGTGAGAGCCTTCGAGCTCGCGGGTCTCGGGCCGTCCGTGCTGCTCCGACACGCGCGCTTTAAGCACGCCGCCGTGAAGTCGGAGAGGCCGTCGGCAGATGGGTCTGGCGACTCGAGGGTCGGAGACGAGCTTCGTTCCGTGCGAATCCTCTTCCTCATTCCATGCGAACAGACAATGCGCTACGAGTTGACGTCGAGTGATGAATTGCCAGCAGTCAGGCGGAACCATCTTTAGATCTTGCATGCTTTATACCGCGGAGCGGAAGGATCGTCGTGAGGCCTCCAGGCTGCGAATAAACTTTTCAGATACCGATGACAACGAAAGTACCTTTTACGACTGTGCACAATGCACTTTCCGTACGGGTCAAAAGAATTTCGTAAGCCTCCAATTAGCTCTTCGAGCGAGAAGAATAAGACGGGATAATCTAAGTATCGCTACCGGAAATAAGCCGTGTGATGGAACATGAAACCGGTTGGAGAAAGGTAGATCGACGCTACTCCGAAGCAAACCGTTAGTTTAGGCAAGAGCTTATGGCTTCCAGTTACTAATACGTGTTACGATACGGACTAAAGCAATGACGTAACCGAATCTCGAGGACAGGCAAGCAGGCAAGCAAGCAAGTCCAGTCTTTCTTCTTCCCGCGTATATATTTTTTCCGTTTCGGCTTGGACACTCGTCTAGGAAGCGTTGAGCCATCTGGATCAAGCCGCGGATCCTCTGGAACGAGTGCTGTCTCCCATCTTCAACTACCCAAAGGGGAGGGGGGGCGGGGGCGGGGGCGGGGGAGAACGAATTCAATCGAGCGTATTGCTCGAAGTGAAGGCCCACTCGTGGCAATTTTCAAGGACGTGGTGTTACGTTACCGAGGGTCTCGCTAGCCGCGTGACCGACTGGGAACAAGTACAGGTACGCGATCCACGGTCGGGAACATGGGTTAACAGCGCGATGGGAGCTCCACGATGGTTCGCTCGCGATGTTCCCACGGAGCATGGGCATCCGCCAAATCGGTCGGAAAGTGAAGATACGAGGCCGGACGACGTGACTGCTGGACCAGTCCCGCAATGCGGTGCGCAGTGTCATACATAACACGATGGTAGACTCGTGCACTTGCTGTGGAACCTTACCCAGCGGGGTTGGGTTAGGGTCATCCATGCCCGGGGGGGGGGAAGATCAACAGGCAAAGCGATGCCCATGTTCTGCACGTCCACAGAATATGTGGATTGCGATGATTCCATGGCAATGGATTCCACCGACTTTCGGTGAATGCCGAAAAACGCTCACATAGATGCTATTTCGTGTTCAGCGCGACAAACTACAGCTTTACTCACCCTGGAGTGCCTCTGCCTTGCAGAAAAGCGAATCACGCCATTTCCATCGGACCGGCCAAATAACTTAGGCCTCATTCGATACCGAGCGAGTGATTTATCCATGGGAATGGAAGGAGATCGGAGGATGGAAAATTGTCGCTTACGGAAGAGATCCTTGGAAAAGAATAGCGGAACCAGCGAAGGGAAGCGGAACCAGCGTCTTTGCGGATCGCGTGGAATTGCGCCACGTCTATCGTTCCCGTTGCTAAATTCCCCGCGATGAAATTTTCTTCTCGATCGCAATCGGCTGTATCGTGTCAGAAAAACTCCACCGATACGGTGCGCCAGATATCAAGGTCGATCGTTCGGGAACCATCGACGGACGAGGACTTCTTCGAACGAGCACGAAATGCTCGTTCCACCGGTGCCCGTGCCTTTGATGCTCCGTTCGCAGCCACATGGATTTATTCCTCATCCCATCTCAAAAGACATTCTTAAAACTATCTGCGGATAAATTTGCTAAACATGTAAAACAATTTTACATGTACATGCATGCGGCATAATTGTCGCATGACTTTGGGAATCACTTTCAAAGTTAGATGTTAATCTGGGCCCAGAGAGTTGAGGATATCTAAAACTGGAGGCAGACCAAAATGCAGGGAGCAGAATCATCATGCGAATTGCATTAATGCACATTAAACGCGTTCGTGCGTGTCGGTCGCAGAAGGCTCGAAATATGCAGTTGTCTGGCTTCTTCCATATTCTTATGCCAATTTCGCACTTTTCAGAACCATTAAGTCTGGAGAGTCACAACGAGAATCGGATTTTCCATATTGTAGACAGTCCCTGAAAGTAATCATGCTGCTGTAGTATTTTTATTTTTATTTTCCGAACTCATCATTGCTGATTTTCTGAGTGCTGAGATAAAACATTGAAAACTAAGAGGTGAGTCCAAGAAAATATCTTTAACCTTCGCCGATGACAAAATAGGATAATGCCTAATAGGAATCGTATTTTTAATACTTGAGAGCCTGAAATTGACCTTCCCCAAAGTGACGAGAGCCAACGGTATCCCATTCATCGAAATCGCCTGTGCATCCTTCGAGGTCGGTCGCCAGAACAACGAGATCTCCAAGCTCGTGCTTCCGAATCTCCGGGAAAAGCACCACGATGACGGATGAAATCTCGTCGACTTCGGAGAGCTTGACGAGTGGCGGAAGTGCGAGGTGTTGGGATTCCACATGTGAGAGTGAAGGGAAGTCACGGGGATAGAAAGGAGATTGCCCAGAGCTTTTACGCTCAGTCGAGTGAGTTAGTGACATCATGCTTCACCTGACTGCATCCTCCGTGCACGATTGGACAAGTCCAATAAACCTTATATAATCCCCTCAAACTCGTGTCAAACGAGTGCAAAGAGACACACACTCCATGTTTTGGGCCAACTCCCCTGTATCGAAAAGGACCAAACCGTACTGGAATAGTTCGGCACTGCCGTTCCTCGTTACGGACATCCCCATAGGGAATGGAGAGCACTTTTCCATGGTTCGATCATGCCGGAAATATTATCGTTAGAAAACCAGAACGGCCATTACGGTGAGGACGATTTTTGTCGTTAGAAAACCAGAACGACCATTACGGTGAGGACGATTTTATTGCAGGTCTAGAGTTTCTCTAACATGAAATTCCTCACTCGGAATTTCCCTTCGTAAGAAATTGACATCCCATCGATCCAATCCCTCGTGTTACTTTTTAATCTGCTAAAAGTTTCGCCAAAGCTCTGTTACTTATGTCGACCGATGCAAACTCTCTTCATCGTTGATCTTCTCGAGACAGTTCAAATTTCTGCTTCCAGCCCTCGAGTTGCAGAAGATTCACGGTCGGTCGGTTGACACCACGGTTGGTGCTGCACGGACTGGAAGTTTCGCTGCAGGATGTGAGGAATTGTTGGCCCAAAAACGATTCTAGCGGACTCGGACACTGAGAATATACTTGCGTTCGGAACTTTGGTTTCCCCCACGAAAAGCTTTGTCCGCTTTATTCGGAGATCGATTCCGACGCATCATCGGCGGAATGGAGGCGAGAAACAAAGATGCAATTCTTATATTAGTCGGTGTTCGAGCCTGTTCGAGTCTGAACGCTTTACAAGCATCCGGGACAATTACAGGGACAATCATACGAATGGGTGTGATGCCGGTGTTCTTGCCGGCAGATTTTCGCTATTCCCTTTCGATTACCAGCAAAAAGAACCTTATATGCATCGTTTGTTTCAAATCTGCATTGTAAAAAGTATCCGGCGAGAAATGGCCAGGTTTAATCCAGGAATCTTACTTCCATGGCTTCCTAGGAATTTCCATTCTTTCCACTGTAATTTCCACAGCGGAAGAAAGAAATTCCATTCCCATATAGGTACTTGATAGGGAGAGACCGGTCTTTCTGACCGTAACTTGACAGTGGAAAGAAAATAAATTACAAGGCAGTCGCGGAAGCAAGACTTTCAGTTAAAAACCCGGCCCATTTCTTGCCAGATTTCTTTTTACGGTGACACTTACCTCCACCTATGAAAATAATGTCAAGGTTCAGCTAAATATATTATAGCAAGACAGACTTGGAACGAGATGCTGCATAGTTGAAAAAAGGAATCTATGTACGCTTTGAGTACTTGGATACGATATCAGAGGATTGAGGTGAAGAACTGAGGTTTCTTCGTCGCGTTTATGCCTTGATGCGCGAGGCGGCTCGTCTTCATCAATGCACAATGGGATACAATTAATGAAAGCCTGGACGTAATTATCCAGAGATAACTATGAGAGAATCTGTGATTTCCTGTGGTGTCGGTTGCCTTTTATGCAAATTCGACCAGAATTAAATTGACTCGGTTTGATCCTCGTAGCTACTCCTGGAGGAAGCTGTCCGGGTTTCTCCTTCGTCCTTCATCACCGGGGTTCTCCTTTCATCCAACAGGTACCAGGAGGAGTGCACGTGCTCAGGGTCTCCCTTGAAAATATATATAAAAAAATAAAGAAAAATTCGAAAAGAGCACACGCACCTGGTTGTTCACGGTTGGGTTGGGATTATTTTACTGAAGGTTTTCGTTTCCCGTGAATCATCCCATTATTGGCGGTTATTCACGATGCTCGACTCTTCCGTTTTCATGTCCCCTTTTTTTTGTCGCTTGTTTTTACTTGCCTCTCATTTTTCTTAAATTGTGTCATTCCCCTGAACGAACGAATGAATGTGGGTAATGCGATTCGGAAAAGACCATTTTTCTTTGAGATCGTGAAGAAACACCTCCATACCATCTATATCATACATGTGGTCATGAACTGCGAGGATTACGACAGTGTTGCACTGAAGTTGGGACCTCATTACCCGATGCATGATTGCTCAAGAAAAACCGCCTTCCTAATTATCATCTGCGAAATCGATTTACAATTGTGCTATTGTGCATTTGTGCAATAGTCGAGGCACTGGGAATTCGAACAGTGGAGGGAGAACAAAAGAAAAGAAAAAGAAGTAATCTAAATTGTTCATTTGCGCTTGCAGGCCACCGTCGGCGATTAGTTCCTCATACCAAGGATGTCGATCTTTATCCACATCTGACATTTTGAGTCACAGGGTCTTTCAAAAGTGACTTCCGCTGTTCAGACGACTGTTCCCAGGAAACCGATGGACAGAAGGTTGCGAAACTTGGTGTGTAGTCCATTATGACCATGCGGAAGACAACGTACATAGTCATGTGGTGCATTATGATGTGGTCAAACTATAGGGTGTCAAAATGCCATAGACCCCCCAATCCATTGTACTGTCCAAACAATGATCGAAAGATAAAATATGATTTTAGGATTTGAAAGCTCATTTCATTCTGCATCATCATTACTTATTATTGACAAAATCTGAATTTTAAGCATGGTTTGGTCAAAAAGCAGAACTCCCAAAATGATAGCAAAAGTGTTCACCACATGCCACGAGTTGAAGAACACACATTTGGAAATCCGCTCCATACCCCTGATATGCTTCAAGCAGAAGTATGTGTCGTCATGATTGGAGATTATGACTATCACTAATGGAAACCATATCAACAGCTATTATTAAAAATTCGCCCTATTTGTCAACCATGCGTATCATGTAGGGTGACCGTGATGACATCATAACACACCACACGACTGTGTACGTTGTTTTCCAAATTGATCAATACACCAAGTTTCACAACATTGTGTCCATCGATTTCCTAGGGGCAGTCGTCTGAACAGCGGCAGTGACTTTTGAAAGAACCTGAAACTGACGTAGGGTAAGCACCCCGGTTTCTGGCCGGCCTCCAGTTGTTGGCCAGTGAGGCTTAAATCCAGCATAATTAGTTAATCTGGACATTTTCAAGCATTCTATCAACATCTTCCTGTACGAGGACCTATTACTAGAGTTT